>JARUHE010017585.1:0-16726 GCA_031471125.1 Archaeomysis grebnitzkii | reverse complement strand
TTTTTTTTAAAGTTACTGAATGAATCATAGCGAGACATTGGAACCGTCCGGTTCGTGGATTACTAGTTATTATTATAAACAAATAAAGAAAAGGGTTAATACAATGATATCAAGAATTGTATTAAAAAATTAAACAATTTTAGATTTTTTTTTACATACAAATAAAGCATAGTATTTACTCGTACTTGTTCACTTCTTGAGTATGAAATTTAAAAAATATTTATATTTTATTAGATTTCATAATTATTAAAATAATATTTTGCCTTTATAGCTATTGATATATATATTCATATAATTATATTTTTTATTAATATATGTATGCATATACTCAATCTTCATGTAAATCTTTATTGCATGATTTCTAAACATCTGACATCAAACCAATTGGACAGAAACTGTAAACGAAATATTTTATGAATGTTTTATGGCATAAAACGCCAAGCATATCTGCAATTTGAAACAACTTTGTCCAGTGAAATGTTTGTAAATTTAAATAATTATTGAAAAATAAGTTCTTCCTCTCGGGTCTTGAGCAGAAAACGATTTTTTATTCACTTCTACCTGTTCATATCAGCGCTGGGCATTGGCCCGTTTATTTATATATAATATACCTGTTCATATATATATGGAATGACAGAAATTTTTTGATCATCTTTTCAGACCCACATTGTTTCATGGGAGCAGATCAGAAGGCCAAAGAATTCCTTCACACGAGAAAAGATGAAACTTTATTTTAAACAAAATCTGGAATTGTTACCGCAAGGATATTGGGCAATGAAAGTGAGTTATTCGTTTTATTATTTTGTTTATGTTATATCTAAAATGATTGAATAGTCAAATCAACAATTTCAATGCACATATAACAGGTAACCAAGTTTTATAAGTACACCCATTGACATAGATTTTTTGTTGAGTTTGCCTTCAATGAAAGATTATAAAGGTTTTGTCTTTTGAAAAGTTACAGAAAGGTTCAATTAACAAAAGTTGTTTACTGTAACCCTGTATTAATATTATAAAGTAATTGAAAAACAAAGGTTTTACAGAATTTTAAGAAAACAAGTTTAAAATTTTATTTGAAAAATTACAGAAATTTTATTTAAAGTATTTTATTATGACCCTCTCTAATCAATACTCTCTTTAAGTATTTGTTTTCAAAAATAAATTTCTATGCAAGCTAATAAATATAATTTTCTGGCTTTAAATTATAAATTAAAAGTTTCAGATTTTTTACCTGAAGAGTAACACAAAATGTATTGTTTTTCATTAAAAACTATTTTTGGAGCTGTAGCCAAAAATAAAATTTTTAGGTATTAGAGTTCTGAACTTTCTCGGAAATTTTTAAATATTACCTTCCAGTTTACGTTGCCGAAAACAATTTTTTTCTGAAAAGCTTATATTTGTTAAGCTTTCAATGAATAATATAATAATAGTATTATAATATTATAATAATAATATAATAAATAATATTATATTTGTTAAGCTTTCAATCAATAATATAATATTATTATAATATTATTATTATAATATTATTATTATAATAATATTATTATTATAATATTATTATTATAATATTATAATAAATAATATTATTATTATAATATTATAATAAATGATATTATATTTGTCAAGCTTTCAATCAATAATATTTATTTATTTCACATATAGCTAATTTTAGGTGGATGAAAGATTGTGTTACCTTCATTCTATGATTAAATGCTTCTTTATTCATTCAGTTTAAAGAACTGAAAATTTTGTGTAATGATTGAATTAGAATGTTTTTACTAAGATGTAATGTAATATTTGATTTTTTTTAAAAACATTAATTTTTCAGAAATCTGTCTTGTCATCAAATGATATCAATAAATTATCTTTCAAAGATGTGTTTGTTGGAAATTTGCCAAAATTCCAAGAAACTGCCAAGAAAGTTTCTGACAAAAAAAGTATACAGCAAAATGCTAAACGAGAAAACAAAGAAAATAAAGATTCTGATAAAAAGAGAAAAAGTAAAATTTCTGAGGAGGAAAAAACAGCTCGTAAAGATAATGCTATAATAGAGAAGCAAGAGAAAGAAAAGGTGAAAGTAGAATTGAAATTAAAAGTTGAGAAAGAAAGATTAGAAAAGAAGAAAGAAAAAGAAAAGGAAAAGGAGTTGAATAAAGAAGAAAAGCGGCTGCTCAACCTCTGCATGAAGGAGTGGAGCAAGGTACGAGAAGATTTGGATTGCTACGACCACCTTGATCTGCCTGAGGCAACACCGATTGAATGTCGTATTCCGAATAAACACTTCGGAGATTTTATGACAATTCTAGAGTTCATGAATGCCTTTGGCGAGACAGTCGACCTGAAGGACGTCTACCCACAGGGAATCGATTTTGATTTTTTGGAACACGCTTTGGTGGAGAAAGAAGTTGCCGGCTTGTACAATGACCTCCTGCAACTATTGCTAGGAGCCATCTTCAGTCTTCAGGAACAGGAAGACGATGAGGTGGCAGATGCAACGGGTGCTGATGTGAAGACGTCTGACGAAAAGGACTGCAAAGATCCTGTCAAGTTGAATGCCATTCAATGTGCAAATCGGGCAGCCAAATGGGCCAAAAAATATCACGGACTTCCTTTGCGAAAGGTTCCGCTTGATGCTCTGACTCTGACAGAAATATTGCGACTGCATTTAATGGCATCTGGGGCCACCAACGTCGCCAACAGTCTATGGCGACATAATAATAGAGGTGGTTTTAAAGTGTGGGATGATCCAGGTGTTCAATTCAAATTTACAGAACCAAGTTTAGTAGAATCTTTAAAAGAGAAATCGGTATTTGATCTCGACATTACTGAAAAATTGAAAGTTTTATCCGTACTTATGAATCAAGTTTTGACATATGCATCTGTCAGAGATCTTATTGATGATGGCCTTGAAAAAGCTCGGGTAATTAGAAATGAAATAAAATTACATAAACTGTCAGATATAAAGCAAGACCGGGAAGACACTGCTGCACAAAAGCTTAAAATTAAGGAAGAGAAGCAAAGAAAGGTAGACCAAATGTTGAAAGTTATGGAGAAGAAATCCGAAGGAATGTCGCAAGAGAAAATTGACGAGGAAGACGAAACAGAGAAAAAATTAGCAACGGAACAAGAAGAAAAAGCAAGAGAAAAGCGAAAGCAAATACAAGCGAAAAAAGAACAAGAGTTGATCGAACAATTGCGTAGTTTCTCGCAAAATATTGGCCTCTTGCCTCTAGGTCAAGACAGGGCATTCAGGAGGTATTGGCAGTTCAATTACTTGGATGGTTTGTTCATTGAGGATCATGAAGATGAACCTGGCCCATGCAGACCACAGCCCACACCAAGTCATGGAAGCACAAGTCCACTTGACTCCAATATAATAAAGGAAAAAATTAGAGACCAAGCTCTTAAAAATTTAGAAAGTTTGAAATCGGAAGAAATAAATGCAAGTGACAAAGAAAATGAAGGATCTCAACCTAAGATGTCTTTGAGCAATGGAAACAAATCACTCCTTGGAGATTCGAACCACAATGACGATAATTTAGATAAATCTGTCATCAAAAAGTTCACAGCAGACGAGCTTGAAGAGATGGACACAAAAATTATTGACGAAATCCTTCCTCTCACCAATGGACAAGATACAGAAGTGAGTAATAAAACGACGTTTGGTCTGTGCACTGCAGATCCTGCAACATGTACTGCTCATAACAAGAACTTGGTCAAGCACAAGTGGATGTTTTATCATGATTTAGAAGACTTCAAAATACTGACCTCCAATTTGAATACACGTGGAATTAGAGAATCTCAGTTGAAAGAGATGTTAACTATTAATAAAGTAAGTATAGAAAATTCGTTGGATAAATGTCCCATTTATAAGTTAGATCCCACAAAAGATCCAGAAATGGATAAATCGCAAAGAAAGTCCCAAAGATCTCAGGGCTCTGGCAAAAAGGATTCGGACACCAATTTGAACTTCCCAATTGGGACACCTATTAGTGAAATTTTTGAGTCCACTTTAAGAGATTTGATTCTCGAAGTGGAAGAAAAGATCCACATGGGCTTCCTGGGAATGTTGAAAGTCCCTGATGTTGATGTTTGGAGATCGGCAATTTCAGAAGGACTTTCAGTGGGAGACATCGATAATCTGAGCTGGGCCGGAAAATCTAGAATTGCTAAATTCCGAAAAGAATTGGGAATTGAAGTAACCTCAGATTTGGATTCATTTAGACTTATTGACGAAATTACCGGAGTAAAGATTGAAAGAACGAAAAAAGTGGAAGATCTGTCTATAGCAATACTGCAAATTGCACAATCTGTCGATGTAAAATACTTCCAACCACCTTTGGGTGAGGTTGATAAAGTTGCCACGAAAAGAAGACGAGCAGAGAATAAGTTGCGAAAGTTGGTGAAACCGAAGGAGACCAGAGAAGAAGGTGTCGAGTCTGACTCGTCTTCTGATGATGATGATAAGGAGGTTATAGGCAGCAATGTGAATGACGACATGTTAAGGACACCAATGGAACGATGGGAGAAGTCTTTGATGGCTTCAACGAGTCTTTCGCAACTTTTCCTCCATCTTGGCACACTCGATAACTCGATCACATGGTCGAGATCGGCGTTGAATGCAAGGTGCAGAGTTTGCCGCAAAAAGAAAGACCCGGACAATATGCTGCTGTGTGATGGATGTGACAAAGGACATCACACTTATTGTCTCAAGCCAAAACTCAAATCGATTCCTGCAGGTGACTGGTTCTGCTCATCTTGCAAGCCGAAGGAAAAACCAAAAAGTCCGCAAAAGAAGCGAAAAATCTACAAAGAAGAATCTGATGATGAAAGTGAGAAAGAGGAGGAGGAGGAGGATGAAGAAGAAAACAATGAGTCGGAAGAATGTGATATCTGCAGCAAAGCAAAGACTGATCTGAAGTGTGCAGAATGCAGTCGAGTGTTCCACCTGGACTGTGCTGATGTGAGAAAAGTACCTAGAGGCAGCTGGACCTGCAATGTTTGCCGGCAACCTGTTGTGAAAAAAACGAAAAGTCCTCCCAGTAATAAGAAAAAAACTGCCATTAATAGTAATTCTCAGTCGAAGAAAAGAAAAATCACGACTCCTGAAAAAGTTGAAAGACCTTCGAAAAGGCAAAAACAGGAATCTTCAAAAAAGCAAAAACAAGAACAAAAATCAGAACAAGAATCTGAAGAAGGTATGATGGATTTACTAGTAATTATAAAGAAATCATATAAATCTCTAAAAGAAATAGTGCCAATCTATTACATTCAATGAAAATATTGTATACCCTTTATGAATTGAATTTGTCAGTGTGAATGTTTTTTGACTAACAAAAGATATAATTCCAGTTTCTACACCATCTCGCGTATCTGGTAGACGATCTCTTGTGGATGAAAATTCGCAGTTGAATGCTGGTGCACTGGATACGTTGTTGCAAGAGCTGAGCTCGCATGAATATGGTTGGCCTTTCTTAAAGCCAGTTTCTAAAAAAGCCGTAAGTATTAATTTCCAACATTCTTCTTTATCTGAATATTTGCTTTTGTTTAGCCCTTTCACTATTGAGTTTATTTGACATGTTTTTTAGCAATACTATTGAAAATTTGTATAATTACCATAGAATTATATAACTTAACAATTGAGGGAAAGTTAGGTGTGTTTATGTTGTTTCAGGTGGCTGTTTGGCTCTTAATTGAAAGTTATCAGAGTTGCATTTTCAATGACAAATTTGATATATTTTCAATTATTGAAATGTATTTTAATTTAGCAAATAAACATAAGATGTTTAAATTCGTAGCTTTTATTGCTACTTATGTCAGCTAATCACAAATTGTATATCTACTCAGAGAATGGAAAACGTGCTAAAAATGGATTTGGTTCCCCTGATTTTGTGAGAACCATTGGCTCACAAATTTCATTTCTAGCAGACACTCAAGTCATACATACCTAATATAAACATAAAAATACTTTCAAATACTTTTTAGGTTATTTCTATGCAACCTCTTCATCGCTTCAAAAGCCATTGCTTCAACACACCCTTATTATAAAAGTCATTTGTAATTTGCAAACCATTCAAGACTGTCAGCATACCTGACTAAATATTTTCATGTTCTGGTATTTCCCTGTGGAGGCCTCGATTCAATCACCTCCATTTTGCATTTCTATAGACAATTGATTGATGTGGTGGCCTACTCCTGATAGAGGAAGCTGAGGGTGACCAGTCAAGCAGAAGTTTTCTCTAATATCCATAAACATAATTTGTGAAATGTTTTAATCAGTTTGTTTGTATTTTCAGGCTCCTGATTACTACAACATTGTTAAAAAGCCAATGGATTTTAGAACCGTGCATAATAAAATGGGCATTATGAAGTATAAAACTGATGCGGAATTTATAGCCGATGTTTTGTTGGTTTTTCAAAATTGTCAGCAATATAATTTGGAGGATACTAGCGAATTCAAATGCGGTGAAACCTTGTGTAAATACTTTACCAAACGTGTTAAGGAATTGGGTTTACACACTGGAGACATACTTTTGAACGGTAGTATGTAAACAAGTTTCTTATTACTTAATCACTCAGGGCAATCAATAGCTTCGTGATTTGAAATTGATGTTGAGCCTTACTTCACTGTCTCATTCAAACGTTTGTGATAATTGATAATGTAAGGAAAGTTTTCTATTTCAATTAATAATTTATTTTATTTAATTATTTTTATAACAAAACTGTAAAGGCAATCTTGGTTAAAAACTACATTGTAAATAGTGAATGTATTGCATAGATGTTTTTTCTATAAAAAAATCAAACTTGGTTCAATGTTTTTTGTAAATATCGGTGAAACAGTGAATCTTTTTAGCATATCAACAATAGAAACTAAATGGAAATAGATCTTCAATTTTTATTAATGTTTATTTTAGAAATAATTTTTGTAAATTTAATTTACTAAGTCTAAAGTTTGATGAAAAATTCAATAATCTGGTCACTACTGAAATACTCATATTTTTACTTGAAGAAAGCTGTTATAAAATTTAAAACTTTAATATTTTGCTAACGTATTTATTTAATTGAATGGTCTTAATTTAACTCACTCAAGATGTTTAAAAATGTTCGATGTCCTTCTCTTTTTCAATAAATTTAGATCTTCTACAAAATGATTTTATAATAAGCTAAATTAATGTCAGGCCTACCAGATCCTGAAATTCCTAAAATATTCATGTTTTGTTCTAGGTTGTAGTAACCAAGTCTTATTTTAAGTTTGAGAGCATATTTTATTAGAAAGAAAAAATTTAAATGGTAGTGGATTACCCTTTTCAAGTTTTATATGAAATTTTTATTTTAAAGGACCTAAAGCATAAAAAGTGACGACTCCAAAGCTTGTTTTCCCTCCGTTTTGTAATATGACTGAAACAACACCAATTTTCAAGGTTTTAAGGAGTTTCAGGAATGGTGCTGGGAAAACAGTATTTTTATACATTAAAAATTGTTTTTTACCAAAGTGAAATATTTTGTAGAAGTTTTGTGTGAACTCGATTCATTATAAATATTTGTACATTTATCATGACTGTAAATATTAGAAAACAATTGTAAATTATATTAGTTTTTATAAATGATAAAAAAAATTTGTTTGCTTTTCATAGGTTCCTTCAAAAACAATTAGTTTCTTAAGTTTGGAGAAATGTGCTTTATAGCATTCAATTTGGTTTTGAAAGCACTATCGAGGATAATATTTTTATTTTAATCTTTCTAAATATATTGATGTCTACCGACACCCTCTTCAGTAGAAATAATTTTTGGTTGCTTAATAAATACATATATTCCATTCTAGCATGCTTGAAAAACCAATTTCAATAACTTCTCTTGATTGTTGGTACAGTGGAAGATTTGCGGTTTTTTAAAATAATTTTTTTTTCAAGTATAAATAAAAATAACAACATTCTACACTGGTGTCACGACAGATTTTTTATGTAATCCGTATTTACCTCTTGAAAAAACATACTTCATAAGAGTTGAAATTCATTGTTAACCAAGATTTTTATTTTAAGGTTTAGAGAACAGTTTATTTAAAACAAATGAAATAACTATCAATTTCAAGGTAGAATGCCTGAAGGACATTTTAGTGATAAAATTATATTTTTCTAAATAGACATGAATGTTTACTTATAATAAAATGAGGAAATATACATTGTCAACACCTTTTCACTAAACAAATTTAAATTTTCAACTAAAATGAAGTGTTTTTTAAAGTAATAAAGAACTACATTTGCTTAGCAGAAACCAAAGTACTAAAACTATTCACAAAGACTTGCAGGGTTGCCAAAATTTAGTTTATAAAAACTTTATTTCAAAGTAATGAGCACTATTAATCAACACAACTTTTACTAAACACTAAAGATTGATTTGCTTCCTCGAGTTTATACATGCATGCAACATGGGACTATCTGCCTGTGATTGGCTTATAACTTCACTAGTGCAGTGAAGTTTCTCCTGTACTTTAGATGACTGACGAAAACTAATTGACTAGGAGAAGACTACATTCATCAAAATTTTGGACTGCAAACCAAACTCGAAATCCATCGCGTGGGCTTGATGGCTCCAGTTCTTTTGGTATGCAACTATTGGAGGGTATTGTCGAACAGAATATCCAGCCTACGACCATGGAACGAACAGTCCCGCTGCACCCACTGAGTCCGTAGCAAAAACCTCGATGGTCAGATCCGTCCGCACACAAGCATTTGAGGAGATGTTTGGTGTTGGCACGGTGGGTATTTTGGTGTGGTGTGTATGTGATGGCCTATTTTTTCTAGGTATTCTTGTAGTTCAGTAACTTTATTATGAGTTGTGCCAGTGTTCACTATTACAAATGAATGGCTTAGCTGTCTGTAGTTGTAGTTTATGAATATGTGCTGTTTTATTGTTTGGTATAAGATATATTCTGGGGTTATGTCAATGGTTACCGTCAGATGTGGATGCATATTTTTTTAGTCAAATTTACGGATGCGTTACGCATCCGTGCTTCATTTACTGTGTGGTATAAACCTTATCAGTAATTCAACTTTTTGGCAGAATGCCAAAAAAAAATTTAAAATCATATTTTAAGTTTTCATTTCATAAAAAATATATATGTTTCACATAATTACAAAGTTATTTTATTTATCTAATTAAGAATCGTGTTTTATTGAAATAAATTAATTGGTAGTTTGCAATTATTTATAATTTAGTAATTATCAATAAGATATATATTAATTAAAAATGATGTTATGCATTATAACACTGAATTATCTTAATTGTGTAGAATTTATCAAGTTTATTATGTTTTCATCATATAAACATACAGTTTAGTATGGTGATTTAAATTTACCTTAGCTGCTCCTTATCCTGTTTTATAAATATATTAATAAAACAATGTAAAAACGCAATTCAATATATAATTTAACTTTACGATACATATTGTTGATTTATCAACAATATTTGCAACACCCCATGTTTAATTTTATAAATACAAGCATCGGAATCAATAGAGAATAAATTTAGTAGCTAATGAGTATTAACCAAATCAGCAATTTAAAATCAATGTAACATACATATTTTTATCTATATTTGCAATAATAGCTGCCCTAATAAAAATAAATAATTGTTTTCTTATACAAACAATTTAAAATCTAATAATTACCTAATATTTTAAAGATATTAAGAAAAAATTAAATATAACCATAAAAAAACGTGTTTTGGAAAGGCTGTTTAAAAAAACATGCTTGTTTTTTTGAGTTGCAACTCTATGCATGCATCCAACTTTTCTAGACAGAAAAGAGTGAACGTTGAAATGTTCCAGCAGATATCGATGATCTTGCATCAGTCGACTTCCAGAGTGTATTGGTGCTCCTGGAAAAAAACTACTAGACACGGCCATTGTGCAAGGCAATCCTACACGCTTCGCCACTCATTTTGAGAACTTTGAATGCATTTTTCAGTGCATGTTGTGTTAGTGGCAGACTCACTGATCCAACCTCACCACTAATACCATGCTAAGATTTATCTGCTCCAACATACCCCACTGGACTGCATGAACTCCTCCTGACGAGGTTGCTTCATTCAGGAGTCAATCATTTTTCGCCGGGATGTCTGTCTTGCAACTGAATTTTAACCGTTCTTCAAGTTCTAACTGTTTTTGCTGCATACTCAGGTGAGAGAAAACGTTTTAACTTGACCAGGTTTAATCTAATAAGGATTTTAAATGAAGGAATCCCAATTCTAGATTTGATTAATTTTTGTCGAGCGAGTGAAACGAAGTTAAGACATAGGTGCTACTTTTCCGTCGTCATCGTCCGGACATTCAACAAAAGGTTTAACTTTTTATTTTTGCATCTAAGCTTCAGCACTAATATTCTTAAAATATAATGCAATAGAATCCTGTTTAGATAGTTCCAGAACTTTTGTTATTTAAGGTTACAATGAGGAGAAATAACTAGTAAAATATTTCACATTAAACAAAAGGGTCAAGTTTTTATTTTCTTAAAATTATTGCTTCAAGTTTTCAGAATTTAACAATAAGTACAATGTAATAGAATTTTATTAATTGATTTTAGTTATTGTTATTTATATTTAAAAAAGTTTACAATTGTATTGTACATTAGAAAAACAAAATAATTTCTCGACATTTAAGCTGCATGGCTACTTAGGTATAGCTTGTTTAAATCTACCGAGTTGGTTCAGCATCGGGTGTTAGGCCGAAACAATAATTTTTGATGAGTTTGCGATTATTTAGTTAATTTTTACCCAAAAACTAAGCTTCAAACGTAGCTTGTCTATAGCACATGCACATGTCATTTCACTGACTAGCCTTTAAAATAAAATAAACTGTTGTAAAGATTTTTTTTGAAATGTTCGCTGTCTTCAATGAATACACATAAGAACTGCAGTTAAAAACAATCTTAAAAAACTAGACAGTGATCAAAGTGTTATCCTGATGAGTATAACTCTCCAAAACTACTACATTCTTGACCTGTCATTTTAAAAGCAACTGTTAACTTACAAAGCAGAAACCTCTTTGGTCTTCCTCACTCATAACCCAGAGAACCAAATGCCTGGGCTAGCAGTCATAGACCAAATCGTGTTTTTTCTTCCTCACTCATCATCCTAGACCGATATAATGCTCGTTTCAGCCAAATACCGAAGTAAAAAAATTAAATATACTTCCTACTAATTTTGTTATAAGCTTACCTTAACACATAATACCCATCTTCAAGCCAACCAACCACATCTCAAATATAGCAAAAATCTTGCAACAGCTAATCTTCGACAAAATACAATTCCCAATTCACGCAGCACCATCTAGGAACTCTACCATAACAAGTGTTTGGTGGATTCAACCAAAATATTTGCCATAGACTACACTATGTAGCCTATGTATTTCCCCTCCTCCTGAATAGACATCAATAAAGCGTTTAACACAGCATCCAACATACATTTACCTAAAAAAAATACCAAATACAAGAGTAATTTTTTTTCTGGCAGGCCGGCGAAGGCAATGGACATGCACACGAAATCAAGCACAAAAATATTCCAACTCTATTCAACCTATTTTTACACGACTTCCCCCCTGCTTCACAAGACAGGTTACTTCTTTCCTACGCAGACCACTTGGCCATAGCCTTAACACACATAGATTACAAATCAGCGACCCATAACTTATAAAACAGAATGCCATCCTCCCACACCAGATAGGCATCAAAGAAACACCCATTCACACGTCATATTTTCCTAAAAAGTCAGTGAAAGGACTGGCAAATAAAACATGAAGTGAGACTAAGGATGCTAAAATTACACTCATAGGAGAAAAGAAGACCTAGAGGAGACATAGTCTAAAATACTTCTCATAAAAGATAATATCGAGATGAAGCAGTTCCTCTATATAGCTACACCACTGTTTTAATAAAACCCTTTCATTGTCAAGACAGAAGAAGAGTATCCCAGTAAAATATGTTGTCCATTTCAACACATTAGCAACAATCACAACAACAACCACCTGCAATAGTGTATACCCTACAGACTTAGGTATGAACACCACCCTGACCTCAACATATACCAACACAAACTCAACACTGTTTCCACACTCTCAACTGTATATACATTACTCAGAATAATTAATCATTTTCTGATTTAATTTTTCTCAGCAGTAGCAATTCTACTCAATCAAGTCCTGATTACTGTTGCTGAGTATCTAGACTCCATTGTTCCACTCTTGCGAAAGAAAACTGGGGCAACTAGTAAGTAAGTGTTTCTTTTTTTATTACTTTTATTTTCTTTAATGAAAATAAAATAAATGTAATAAGTTTTTGCAAAACATTTATTTCATCATTAACAAACGTGTTTATGTTGTTATTGCAATAAGGGTTGCATATGACTTCTTTTTTATTTTGTCAACTTGTAGTTTCTAATATTATACCCAATTTGTTATTTTCATACAGAGAAACTCCTGAGTTGTGAAATCCCGCGTAATGCCATACCTTTGTTATGGAATACATGAATTATGAAAATTTTAAACATTTTTCCTTGGAGGTTTTCAAGTTTTACGGAAAGTAAAGTTTGTGAAAGCATTAGATAGTACACTTATACTCACCGACGATTTAATTTGTATTATGGTTTAATATATCTTGATAAGTAAATACAAAATCAAAGTTGGGTAGATAGCAATTCTTGCAACAGCTTACATGTGTGTATTTTGTACATAACACCATGAACATTTTATCAATTGTCTTTTCTTTTACAGTTTATTTATGTATAGTATATATATATAGTATCACATTTACTTACAGTTGTTTTATTAACCAAATTTATACTAAACAAGTGCAGAATAAAAATGTTATAGTTTTCCATAAATATTACCCTCATTTTCTATGATTCAAATCACAGAACACTGTCCAGGTGCTCTGTTTTCCTGAGAGACGAAATCTCTATGAATAATGAAACAGCCAATACTTCATAACTCGTGAGTTCTACTGTACACATAAGTGAAACCACTTTGTTGTAGAACTACAAGTTAAATTTTCAAGGATCACAAAACTAGTAATTGTTATATAAATTTAATAATCATTAAATTAAACTGTAGTTATGAATACAATAATAAACAATATATAAGTTGTTCTGATTGGTAATACCATAAAAACATTAGTTTTGTTTTCAAATTTGTTGAATTTTTATCAAACATCGTTTAGTAATAATGTATTCAATTACATTTGAATTGTGTTGCCTAATAAAAGTTAATTTTTTGAGGAAAGTTGACGATGGTACAACTATTTCTAGAATTGAATTTGGGCAAAGTTGTTGAAACCTCCAGGGAAAAGGTTAGGAATTTGGGGAAGCTGAGGAGCGAAGTTGTTCATAGGCAAAAAAGATCTCAAAATATCCTGTTGCTGTTGCAGCATTTCGTTGGTTTGACGGTGCAACTGCTCTTGGAAGACACGTTGCTGGTCGAATGCCTGACAAATGGGAAAAAGAAGTTAGTAATAATAATTTTATTTTATCTAGCGATTAACATCTAGAATATGAGTAGAACGAAACCAAGTTATAGAAACAAATCCCAAATTCTCATTTAATTCCAAGTTGACGGAAGTTTGAATAAATTCCTAAGCTTTAGTATATTATTTACATTTATTTTTTAAACTTTAGATCATAGTATCTAAAACCATTTAAAACAATAATTTAAGAACAACTGTGAAATGTAAAATTATATATTATGAATAACTAAACAAATGTATTACAACTGTAAATGTTTTTTTCTATTTTGAAACATGGCATTGTAAATAATAATCAAACTTTATTAAGCAAGTCTAAACTTTTTGTATGAACACACGAATAGATTTGTATAAAACTAGTTTTTTCAAGAATATTGAATTACCGAAAATGGAATATATATCTCAAAATAAAAGTATTGTCCATAAAAACATTACATTACCTTCATCATAAAAAACTAAACTGTTTAATGTATTCTCTCCCTATACACTCAGTATCCCGGTACACTGGCAAAGCTAACTCCTTCTTTACCAAGTCACAAGAAAGACTTTTTTTTACCCCAAAATGACGCCACTTTTCAAAAATTATATTGTTTCAAACGGGTTGAAATAATTTCAAAATTTTGTTATGTTACAAATGGATAATTGTTTATATATATTTCAATGGCAATAAACAGCCAAAGTAGATTAATTTTTGTAGTTAAACATGACCAAATATTTTATTTCGTTTTATATTGAAGTCTAATTTGTAAATATATTAAGATAGTGAGTGGTGTTAGTTTTAATAAAGCATTAGTTAATACTTAAAATAGAATGGAGTTACTCCCTTTAGTAAAACTATTGTTTGTTTGAAAACCAGTCAATGTTATTTTTAAAATTTGTCATGTTGTGTTGTTGTCACATAAGCTGCAACTGTTAAATGCATTTAAAAATGATGCCATTACATTTCCATCATTTGACAGATTTAATTAAATATCATTTAAATATCATTTAAAAAAAACTACAAACCGTTAAAAAACAACAACGTGTCTTCATATCTTATGAGTGTTTGAAAAACGAGACAGTATCAAAGATAATATTAAAAAACACAACATTTCAGAAATATATCTGCCCTTTAGCAAGCAAGGGCACACACAGGTTACTAACAATTTTTATGATTGTAAAATTCTTCTGCCTACAAAATGTAACAAATAAGTTTATTTTCTATTTCCACTAATGCTAAGAGTACTATCATTAATGGAAATTCAACAATAAACCTATCTGTTACATTTTTCAGGCAGATGAGTCGTACAAACGTACAAATTCGTAGCAACCCTTACGGACCTTTGTCTGCTAAAGGGTTAACGCTTCATTATGTAACACAGTCTGCTATAGGTTTCTATTTACCACATGGCGTTGAGCAGTCAACGGCCGGCGCATGCTGTCGCATACATTGGCAGGCAAGAACGAACACAAACAATGAATTTTAAGAAAGTTTATAACATTATGTTGTTTGGCATCTAGTATATACGGGTATATACTAGAAAGTACCAGTGGTAAGAATAACATCTTGCATAGCAGCGTAAGTGTCCACTAATTCTAACTATATGCAAACACATCAAATAGATGATTAGTTTTTGTTTAATATAATGTTTGTTTTGTGCAACAATTCATTCAACCAAAAAAAAGAATTACCTGTTGAGTGTTAAGCTTAGTTTGTCTTCGACATTGTCTTATGGCTTCGCCTGGGTCCTCGACAAAAGGCGAACTTGAGACAATCTTGATGCCACTCTGGTCCTCTTCATAACGAACCTAGAAATAAATGAATAGTAAAAATCAACGTTGATACCTATGGCAATAGAGAGTTTGTTCACAAACACACTTATTGCAGACGAGTTTTATTCTTTTATTTGAAACAACAAAAATGGGGTTGAAAAAATGATGCCCATCCACAGTAGAGCATAAGGTTCTTCGAGTGTGTGAGAAGCTACACAAAATTGCAAACATTACTTTCCGATTTGTGATCTGGAATGTGAAGAAAATATTTGAACTGATCCCCTCGAATCTTCAGAGTTGCTCTTCGAACTCAATGAACAGTAAAGTCGTAGTTTGAGGAGCGAACTCGGACCAGCCGATGATAACAGTTGAAAACTTATTTAAGCTTACGCGCGCAAATCTACAAATCATTTTGTTGACGTCACAACAGACTGAAGTTGTATTGATGACGTCACAAAAGACTGAAGTTGTATTGATGACGTCACAAAACTTGAATCATATTATTGACGTCACAAAGACTCGCTCACCTTGGCCTGCCTCCCTTGGGCGTCAATGTAGGCACATTCGCCCCGAGTGACGCCGTCCGGTCCGGTGGCGACGGAGTGAGCGACGCCGGAGTTGGTGGTGCTTCCGGCGGACACGAAACTGTTGACGGACCGAGGACCGAAGTCCTGACATCTTCCGCGTCTGCTCCAGTAAGCCATGATGAAGAAGAAGAAGAAGGACAAAGACGTTCTCATCTGCAACAGAGAAGCAACATTTAGTTTCTGTCCTCCTGCTATGACTTCGTGGAGTGCATGGAGTTAAAATTTTACTTTTGTAAGACAAGTCGTTACTTTTTTTGTTTTATAAACAAGTCATTACTTTTTTATTTATTAAAACAAGTCATTAATTTTTTATTTAATAAAACAAGTTACTATTCTGAAAGAGTTTTTTTTATTATTTCAAAGTGGATGGATGGGGAGTTTGGAGCAAGGTGAAATTTACACACACATTTTTAATTTTCAATATTTCTATTTTTGTACTTCTATTTTTAAATTGTTTTGCTGATTTTATGATTCCTTTTATCCAGAAAATCTAAAGATGTCTATGGAAAAGGCGAAACATGTCATATTGTAAAGAACAAAAAATGAAAAAATGAAAGGAAACGGATACAAATTAAAACTTAATGATGTTCGGGGAACTTATTTACAACCTACCTAGCCTTTTAAAAGTAGGTTATAGAACAAAAGAACAAATTGTAAAGAAAATTACTTCGACAAAATGGTTGTTAGAGTTTAATGAAACTTGTCTAAAAGAAAATATGATGCCAAATTATACAAATATATATATATATATATATATATATATATATTTATATATATAGATTTATAAATTTATATATATATAAATTTATATATATATATATATATTTGTGTGTGTGTGTGTGTGTGTGTGTGTGTGTGTGTGTGTGTGTGTGTGTA
>JARUHE010017475.1:0-16734 GCA_031471125.1 Archaeomysis grebnitzkii | reverse complement strand
AGTCTGCTTGGTTGATGGGAAGAGGGATTAGATACGGACGTCTTTATTATACATCACAGAATATATTATGATTGTCAACACCTTAACCGTGATACATTATCCTAATAGCTTCCCCGTTTTATGTTGCACCAGTGATACAATTTAAGTTAATTGTGTGTTTAATTTCGTTATACAGGTAACTAGTTACCTAGAAACGTAGCTCAATCAGTGTTATTCTATTTGCCTCATTTTATCTAAGCTAATTATCTTACAGTATTACATTATATTGATACTTCATTAGTTTTTAGAGTGGTTAGATCATAGATAGCCTCTGGCATCTAGGTTTGTCTAAGATTAAATTGCCTTTCTATAACAAAATCCACAAGTTTGATTTTTTTATAATTTAGATTCTGTCATTCACATATAGTTTTTTCTATTGACATTTTTTTTAGCAATTATTAATTGAAAAGTTATGGAAATCATTTTCTGTATACAAGCGGTCATCCAAGAAATAAACCGATATGGTCATAACTTGAAAATAAACAAAATTGTTTTCAAAAGTCAAATTAAGGCAAACATTACGTTTCGAAATCGATCTTAGCTATCAACATTAAGTTTCAAGTGAAATAAAATTTAAATATATTTAAAATAAATGTATTATAAATGCAGTATAGCTATTTATAAACAAATAAATATTTATATTTAGTTATATAAATATTTAAAACAAAATAGATAATATTTTTGAAAACTTATGGTCGCGCAGAAGGCGGTTACTTCACAACGCGTAAAGTATGGTACTTTAAAACGCGTAGAAAAAGATTTTGGACTAAGTAGATTTTTGTAGACTTTTAATATGTTATAGAGAAGCTCACGAGCTTTTGTTTGGTATATAACTCATTAATTTTGCAATTTGTTTTGGGTTAAACCTTATTTTACCTGGACTATAACGCAAGTAGGTGATTTTAATAGTTTTTTAACCTTTTCTCGGTGAAAAACGTCCGGAGATTTATTTTTTACGTTATAAATTTCAAAAAAGGTAAGTTCGTCGACTCCAGGTCATAAAGGGTTTAATTATTACTATTACATTACTATTATTATTCTACATAGATATGTACCATCGATGGCAAAAATAACTGACATTTTCAAATATAAAAATAACAATAATGGAGTTATAAATTCATTATTTTTGTTGTACATTTCAGACTGTGGAAATATACCACTGATTTTCACAGTATGGAATTTACAACAAAAAATGATATTTAATAACTTCATTATTCTCATTTTTCGATTTGAAAAAATGTCAGATATTTTTGCCACCTATGTTACAGTACATAAATTTACAGTAACCAGTTGAAAGTTAAGGAATGAATACTCCTTATCCTCCCCTCCTTGATTTATTAGCTAGAAAGTAAATGTAGTGCAGGGCAGTAGCACTAACTATAAATACACAACATTGGCATTGAATAACCCATAATTTTTTATCTTTACGACATCTCAATATGAATGAAGAACAAACTAGTTGATTATAATTTATAATAAGTTAGTTCAGCTTTGTTTTTATTAAACTCAGTATATTGACTTATGTAACTGTTTCAATTGTTAACATCTATAATAGATAGATATGTTTTGAGCGTTTAGTTATTTTTTTCAACTTTTGAAAATAGAAAATAAACAATTAAAACTTTAAAAATTAAAAAATCTTTCAAATACGTTTGATGAATTTAAAAAAGTTACTTTTTTAAATTCGAGAAATCAAAATGACAATCGCTTCTGAAAGGTGGTTGATTATTTTATAGTTTAATTCTATCATTTTTTTAAATTCGTTTATTTATTAGACTTATTTTACGATGTATGTTCGGGAGAGTTTGTTTCATTTCTTAAATAAATTCAATTAGAAGAGACATTGTTTGTGAGAACATTGATCTGTTTACAGACTATATATTGAATAATTGATTAAAATAAATTATAAAATAACAACTTGAAAAATAAAACATATTTGTTTTTTGACTCTAACAAAAAATGTTTCTAAACATTTCATTGTTGTGAAAAATACCAAAGCATTTTATGAACACCCTGTATATTAGTAAAGTGATTGATACTGTGGAACATTTGCCCCATACTGTTGGAAAAACCCAAAGGAAAAATGAAAAGTATAACAACAAATTGAATAATTAAAAGGGCCACATGTGTTATTTATATTCCAATAGTTTTATACAAACTTCAATGACTACACTGGCCTGCGATGTTTCAAAGGTCAAGCATCTGATAACTGATTCTAGGGTAGTTTGCTATGCAAAATCCAAAAATCGCATTCATTTTGTTCAATCAGGTCACGTTTTTGAGATACGAGATGGTAAAGATAATTGGAAGCGCCACTTATACGTCACTCCCTGGAAAAAATGCTGTTAAAATGAATAAACGTTTGATATCTCGATCATGTAATCTGTATGTTAATATGTACATTTCTTGCAGACATTCAATTAAAACATTAACCCAAGAGAAGGAGTAGTGTGAAAGCCGTATCAGCTAGGTTATCAACTTCAACTAAATCATCAAAACAAAGCGTTTATTTCAACAAGCCTTAGTTCATTGTACATTTAAATAACGTATCACAACTTTTTACAAGAGAAAAGGGTTTAGAAAATGGATTAATAAAGAAATAAATTAAATTAAATATTCTGGAAAAATAAACTACATTTGTGGAGTAAAAATTTCACAATGAAACAATTCGATTGTTTACCAAAAAAGAGGACGATTTTACGTTAAATAAAATTGTACATAGGTTTCTTATATTTTCTCATACCTTTTTATGTACTCAATGCAATGAAAAACACCTGAATAAAAAATAAATTTTCCAATGTACGTGCTACGTTTACCCAACGAACGAATGGACTTTACCAGAAAACATGAAATACTGTTTTGTATATTTTGAACGTTTTGAGTTGCTGATGAGAACTTTATGATGTTTTTCTTAACAATTTACCTAAGCATACGTTATTAGCTAACGAATAGTGTTTAATTTTTCAATATCTAATGAAAAATATTGAAATTACAAACGTTTCTATTTTGTAATATGGATCACTCAGAAAAGTATGTGACACGGCGTTCATGTCTTACTAGAATTATAAAAAAAGTTGCTAGACGCTGAACAAAAAAAACGAAAATTCAAGAAAAGTTGCTAAACAATTATTATGAAATCGTCGTACGTCTGACTAAAGTAAGACAACTAAGAGGGTTGAATCTTCCTATACCATTTAACCTATAAACTTTAATTATCTATTTCTTTTGTTTTTTACTCCCAATATTTTATTCTTTTTATCAGGAATTTTATCAGGGAGTGACGTATAAATGAAACTGCCACTTAGTCAATGCAGTTACAGTATTGGTTTCGGTTTCAGCTTCCTGAAAGTGCAGAAAAACATTATTAGGTTTCAGTATTTGCTTCGGGGTGCTACAGTATCATTTTTATGCAAGAAAAACTTAAAATAGGCTACGTGCAGCCCCGTTTTCCTTATACTTAGTACTATACAAGGGCCAAAGGTCGCACTTCTCATATCTCAAAAACTAAATCTGAACCAAGGAAACGGATGGCATTTTTGCATTCAGCGCACCAAAAAACCTATAAATCAATTGAAAAACCCTCAACCTTTGAAAAAAAAGTTTTAAACGCAGGCCAGAGTTATAGATAAACAAAATATGAATTAAAAACATTAAACAAACTTCAAGTACAAGCTTAAGTTTATTTAAATTGTATTATACTTAAACAACAGCTGGAATAACAACATTAAAACTTTCAGGTGTAACCCAGTGAACATGTCGCCTGCGAAAAGTTTCGTTTTTGTTCATACATTTTGCTTAAATGTTGTGTTCCGATTTGTCTGTTGCTTTTTTCAAGCTTTTAGACACCGAATGTTTCTGTGAATAAATATCACTATTTGGAGGAGAATAAAGTCGTATATATTTCGTAAAAAAGAGAAAATTCATATGTTTGTTACTTTTATCATGCTTTTAGTCACCAAATATCTATGTGTTAACATTTTGATTTTAGGAGGAGGATAAAAGCCGTATACATTTCGTAAGAAAAAGAAAAGTCATATGAGAGATAGTGGCCGAGTGGTTTCGAATGCTGCCTGGAGATTAATGCTGCATAAGCAGATCTCACTGGGCTGGTTTGAGTCCGCTCTAAGGCTATTTCATTAGAATTTGAACGTGGCTGTATTCCCTTAAAATCTCATATGCTAAGCATAGCCCAGCTTGGAAGACGCGCCATATGTCTGCTGCATATCCTTAGGGTATACATCACTTGATGTGGGTAGTAACATTAAGGTTTATATGTGAAGCAGGGCAGAAATCGGCTAAGTTCGATCAGACACGCTATATAAAAGCCCCACATGTTATTATTATTATTATTATTATGTTACTTTTGTCATGTTTTCAGCCACCGAATGTCTAAGTAAAAATTTTGCTATATATGAAGCATGATATAACTTAAATATAATTAACAGTACCCAGATAAATTATTTTCATTATGGAAAACACTATAAAAGCAAAAATGATTTTTTTTCTTAAAATAACTTTATTTATATCTATAGACAAATGTTTGAAAAATTTTAAATTATTTTTCTAAAGTTGACTGGAAATAAAACTTTGCACGGGAATGTATTCAAATGAGTCGGCTATTTCTTAGTCTTCGATAACTTTTGATTTATAAATTAAAATTATTATTTTTCTTTTTTAATATATCTGTATCGTTAACATATTGTTATAGGTTAATGTATATACATTCCTTATTTATTTTTTGATAAATTTAACCAATATCTTTAAATTAAAATAAAGTAAATCCATACGACTCATTCAAACACATTATACGTTATTTTCCATATTTCAATTTCTGGCAACTAATTTATGGTAAGCTAGGTAACCAGCGTTCAGTTTAATCCCATGCTGCGTCCAGAAAAGTGAATGCTGCAGTTCTTCGAGAAAACCGAGATAAACGCCAAAATAGCAGGCATTGTTTTGCTTTAAAATGTTTTGAAATATCACAAGGGGTAGGTTATATTGTGTTAGAATTGTTTTGTGATTTAAACTGAGAATTGGGGCATTTTGACACCGAAGCCATTGTAAAATAAAACAAGTTGCAAAAAGTAACTTGTATTAATTTAAATTGGCCTTTGTTCTGTAATGCCTTAACTTATGGTTTAAATCACAAAACAATTTTGACATGATATATCTTGCCTGGTGTGTTGTTCTAAAACATTTTAAACTGAAATGGTTATTATTGTGCTAGGTAAAGCATACTGTCTGCACTAAAACAGTTATTTTTCGTAAAGTTTTATCAAGAAAAAGTAAAGTTGGAACAAATAGTCTGAAATAAAAAATAAAAATTCAGCAAGCAGGCTTAACTTTTTCTTGCTAGAATTGGGCAAAATATCATGAGATTTTCGTCACTTGTCTGCACAAAAACACTTACATTTCATAAGGTTTTTGGAAGAAAAAAAAAGTTTAAGCAAATTGTCTGAAGAAGAAAGAAGTTTTTAATCAAGTTTTGTATTTTTACTTAAATTGTGCGAATGTCGTGATGTTAAGGGAACTTTTTGGCAAAGAGTCTGATGCATTTCGCAAAATTTTAGATAAAAAACGCAAATTTTTAGCAACGCACGTCACAAAAAAAAGTGAACAAAAAGTTACATAATGTCTGAAACTTTAATCATACTTTCAGTATCCGAAATGCTCACTGGGAAGCTGACAGTTATTTATATTCAATCATACTTGAAAAAACGATGGAATAAAAACACTAAAAATTTCAGGTTTAAGCTTACGGTTATTTATATTTTATTATATTTGAGCAAAGCCGGAATAAAAACATTAAACACATTTCAAGTATAAGTTTAGGTTTATTTATATTTTATTATACATAATCAAAAGCTGAAATAAAAACAAAACGTTGAACTAACAAACAAAAATCGAAGTTGCAGGTGACAATGAAATGGATTATTGATTGAACGTTGCATATTTATGAACTCAGAAACAACATTTGGCTCACTGTCAATACTTTGAGTTTAGCGCAAAGCTAGTTTTATTTATTTTCAAAGTGAGAATAAAAAGTAAGTGGCAATACAATATAAGGTTTTGCAAAATATGTAAACATTTAAAAATGAAAAATGAACATTTTTTACTAAATAAGCTAAATTGTATTTTGTGAAAATATGTAAAAATGTTACGCAACTAATTTGAATAATTTACATAATACAAACATTTTCTTTAATTTATTTCGTAAAAAACAGAAATAAACGATAATAACTTTGTGGCAATCTTGATTTTGAGAATCTTGTTTAAATTGAAAATATGTTTGCTCATTTTTTGAAATAAATAAATATTATTCTTTCAATCTCTAGAATAAAGATTGGATGCATGATTTTTTTTGGCACACAATAGCACAAAACAATTATTATTATTTAATAATTCATGGCAAATTTACTACAAGTTACCAAAAAATGTCTTTAGCTTAGATTTAGTTTAAATATTAGAGAATAAATCTTATATATGTTAGCCTGATGGATGTGCATATGACTGTACGTGCTTTTAAACAGAAGCATGTAGCTACAAAACTCACAAATGCAAGATTTGCAAATAATAATTAACTTCGGCTAAACTTTGTAACATTAAAAACAATGAAGTAACACAGTTGAAACTGAAATTGTGATACTTACTATCAAGGCAATAAGATGTAACAAGTAGATTACTACAATATCCAAAAGTATAATATAAAATTTAATTTTTTTAAAATACAAATGATAAAACAAGTTTTTTTATTAAAAATAAACTCTTTCGGTCTATATTTTTTGTTATTGTAAAGATACTTTCTTGAACTACACTTTTCTGTATCAATTGTTGGAACCATTCATTTCACATAAGCACTTCACAGGTTTTAGTGTAGCCACTTTATTATTACTAATGGATTACTAATTCTAAACATTGATTGTAACGATTTTGTGCATAGTGATACATCCTAAGAAATAAGACAAACAATTTGCTGCGTAACAAAATAATTATTCTATGGTTCCACCAACACTTGTGAAGATCTTATTATAGTCCATGGGCTGTATAGAGAGCGGTGCTCCCCTCTTCCATCTTCCATATACCTTAGACACATCCAAAGCTTTCATAAACCGTCTAAACCTTCGAAAAAACTTTGTTATTCATTCGAAGTCAGGTTGCAAGCCCCCCTTACAGGGCAATTTACCTCCCGCTCCCCATCACTTTTGAGGAACAGTTTTTGGTTATAAATCTACATATAGTTTACTTATTTATTGTGCGATATTTTTTATAAACCTTATAATACGTAAAAACGCATTGTCTATACATTTTACTGAGTACTAATTTGCAGTAAAATGTTTACTTTTTGAGTTATTTAGGCTTTTATTTGAAATTCTGTCAAATATTTCAACATACGCCATTTTTCGTTTCCTGTAAAAAATTATGAGGCGGTCACATCAGTATGGGAAACATGCAATGCAGTCATCACGCGCTGCGCTATATTATGAGATGTAGCATGATACATTCAATAAAAAAATAATAAAGTTATAGAATTTTGAAAATTGAAAGCGTGTGCGTCAAAGTGTTGTTATAGTGTGTCTGCGCCCTAATAGGTGTTTGTTATATTTGTGTAAGGATATATTTAGTTATTCATTTTTCTTTTTCTTATACTTCTGAAATGAAAATTACAATAATGAAGTTAGTACTACAATTATATTAGTAATAATAATAATAACAATACAAAATTTTTATTATTATTATTATTGTTATTAGTGCTATTCTGTAAGCATGTTTAAATTCTACTACGTTGCTATATTTGTGTTTAAGAATTTTTATAAGATAAACATCAACGAAATGATGATAATATAACGTAAAACTAGATTAAATTGTTTTAGTAATTATGGCTCTATATCTTATAAGGTTTTCAGCTTTCAATCATACTTTTTTAAACAATAAAAGGAATAAAAACAATATTAACCATAACATAATTTTATAGTTTCTATTCTTATTATTTCTATAAGTATTATCTGTATCATTATAATAATCAATAAAATCAATATTACTGATATTATTGGTATTAATGTTTTTATTATTGTTAATACTATTACTACCATTATTATTATTACACTTTTAAAGTTTATCTCATTTAATTCTTCAAACCAAGATAACTTATTATTCTAATGTAGATAACAGTAAGTAAATTGAGTTTCTAACATAAAAGATGTGTTATATCTAAAGAACAGTTTGATTTAAAGATTTCTACATTGTATTTATTTTTTTCAAACAGTATACATAACTGTTACAAAACAACCCTTTACAAATGAGGCTCTCATACTTCAAAAACATGTATCAATTCAACAGTACAAAACCAAAGGAAATAAAAGTTAAGCAATAAACTTAATAGATGAAACCTCATGACCGAGTGATTCCCGCAAAACAAACTTATATAGCTTCAACATAAGATTGAGTTATGTAGGTTATCTACCTATATATCATTTACTAATAACTATGTTTAGTAATAATTTAATTATAATCCTATCATGAACTTGTATGATCATGACACTAATATAAAAAATTAGCTTTTTCAACTGATTTCTCACAAAACTATCAAAATTACCCAACATGAATGCTTTTCAATTTGTTTCTTGCGAAACGGTCGAGAGGTGCCCGAACTCAACATTTTCAGTTTATTTCTCAAAAAACAAACAAAAAATGCCCTAAATTCTCGGTTTTAACTTGTTTCTCACAAACCACCGGAAAGTGCCCCAAATAACCATTTTTCAACTTGTTTCTCATAAAATCATCGAAAAATGCCCAAAATCACTGTTTCAACTTGTTTCTTACAAAACAACAGAAAAATGCCCAAACTCAACGTTTTCAGTTTGTTTCTCACAAAACCACCGAAAAGTGCCCAAAATTACAGTTTTTCAACTTGCTTTTTACAAAACCCTATTGAATAGTGCCCAACATAACCATTTTTCAACTTGATTCTCACAAAACTATTGAAAAGTGCCCAAAATGACAATTTTTCAACTTGAATTTCTCAAAACCCCGAAAAGTACCAAAAATTATCTTTCATTATTCTCATTGGGATAATAAAGAATAAAACACTTTATCTATAAGCTCATGTGTTGACAGATTAGGTTGTTACAATGACATATATGTAATTTGTATTATCTTTCATTCAGATGTAATTACCCTGTTCAAGACAAAGTTATCAATTCAAAAAAGAGCGACAAAAAGATTATTTAGATTTTTTTTTAGAGAAAACTGCTATTGTGGCTCCCTTACCTTGCTGTTATACTGCAGTAAACACTCCGTATGGATGAATAATTCGTTTGTAAAGTATGCATGAAAAACATATGTATTTGTTGGCCATAGAAAGTTGTCTTTTTCGAGTCTAAAACTCCATCTAGAAGTAACATGCTAACTTAAATACTATTTTATTATTAGAAAGAATAAAAAAGTGAGCTTCCAACTAATTATGAAAACTTTTTAGTCACGTATTGATGTCCAACAGCAAATTTCGTAGCAATACTTTGGTATCCATCTGTCTGTTTTATAAAGTATTTTGTTGTATGAAAGTGAAACATGAGAAAAAGATTTATGTGGTAGAATGTTGAGACATATAAATATAACAAATTAAAATAATTCAGAACAGATTTATGTTGAAATTACTTATTTTTAGATATCAAATGTATTCAAATAGATAAGCGATTTATAATTCAATTTCAAATGAAGTCCAGTCCTTGAATTTTATAAAGTAAACAAATGGGACTGGGAGATTTCTGAAATTGATTTTAAACATTGATAAAAATAAATTTTTGTCATCCAGACAAATTTCAGCTAACAAGATAAACATTTGTATATTCAATGTATTCAAAGAAAATAAACAAATATTTTATATTAATTCAATATTAACTTCCAAATAAACTCGAGTCTGTATTTTATTAACAAAATTAGTGACTGTGATGGAAATCATTAAGGTAACTTGTTCAAATATCAATGAGGAAAATTTTGTCATCAAAAATATAATTATTTATGTTAATCGAAATAAGTCGTCAAAACTTATGGCTTATAAAAGAAATGAAAAATATGTTATTGCGGCAATTAATACTAAACATTTTACAAATTATAAGAGGATATCCATTAATAAACTTATTTTAGATATGACAAAGAAAATTTTATCATCAAAAATATATTTATTAATGTTAATCAAAATAAGTCGTCAAAAACTTATAGTTTTTAAAAGAAATGGAAACATGTTTTTGAGACAATTGATACTGAACAATTCACAAAATATATAACATCCTACTTAGTTTACTTAATTTTGGTATCTCGTTTGTTTAAATAATTTTTTATAAATTTAAAATCATTTTCCTAATTTTATCTTATCACCCACTAAAATCTAACAAACAAATAAACAAACTCCTAATCACATAATTACGCACAAATCCACTTGCTCAATTGACACCTTACATGGTTACCTTACCATGGTATCAACTTGTATTTGTTGCAGTCTTTGGCCATCCCTTCTTATCTTTTTATCTAAACATTTTTGAAGAAATACTTTTACTATAATAACGAAGATAGATCTTTTTTATCTCACACGTGGGATGGTTCTCTATTTTTTCATGGTCAAGACAGAAGCGCAGGGGCTTAGCAAAATTCCTAACCTTTGAGTTTTCTCGACTGCTCAACGATATTTCCCGAGCTTACAACTATGATCTTAAACTTTTAGCTAAAAACAACTTTCTGGATTTGGATTGGATTTATGGCAATCGTGACAGTGAGAAACATATAATGATAACAATATGTTGTCCGGTTAAAACAGAGTTTCTCAATGATAGAGTAAAATTTCAATCACAAAAAATTATTAAATCATTTATCATTGGTCTACCTAATGTTGTTGAACTAACATCTGGGAAAACGTCTACAAAGCAAAAACCACCACCAACAATAACACAAATTAAAAAATGAAAACAGTTGGCAATATAGCTCATTGCTTCTCATTGATGAAAGGTTAGTTGAGTCATGAAGTGAAATACAGTTTTAAGATTATTCAAGTTTATGTGATAAGATTTGGTACACAAAAAAGTTGCTGTGAATAAAAGGACACAGATGGGTTGAGATGTTGGATAGCAGAACATTTACTCTTTTTTATTTAAGTTTTAATACAGTTAGATGAAAATAAATCTTTTGTTTAAAGATAACAATGACCAAAAATACGAGGATTGCAAATTTACCAGGATAATAAGTTAATTTTGAACTTGAGATAAAATTTATTTTTCTATTCCAAGTCAAAACATTGTTAAACTTAGTTGGAATGAAATAATAATAATATCAATAACAATCATATGCTTATGTACAGTTGCTGGACACTTACAAAATAGCCTTTGACTATCATTTGATAGGCATACAAATCTTACAAATATTTTATATCAAGCGCACATTTAAACGTAAAAACTAAGTTAAAAACATTGGATTTGAAAATGGCCAAAACAGTGAATGTGAAGTCTTTACTGTCAACAACATTGAATACGTCACTCACACTAAGGGTTATTTCAAAAGTTAATTTCTATATAGTTTAGCATTACAGTAATATTTATTCAAGCGTGAAGGGGTTAAGTGAATATTTAATGTCCATAATATGGCAAAAAAATATTATTCTAAAATTTAATATTCTCTGAGGTTCAAAATATTGGGTGAAAAATTAGAATTTTACATAATGCATCGGTAAGCTATATTGTTCTGCTCTTAATAACGTTTAATGAAAAACATCTTTGTGTATACAACTATAACACATATTTATTTAAAATCCTTAGTGAAAAATATACTACACATAGTTATCAAGAGATAATGTGTCATTCAGCTTAATGCCACTAGTCTAACATTACCTTATACATAACTTAAGCCACATAAGTCTTGCTTAAGAACTGTCGTAAGGATTAAAACAAATTAAGTTCATATTAACAAAACTCTTATTGATATGCAAAATTGTTTCTTTATGGTCTAAAATGATTAAAAATCAGTAAATATGAAATTCAACATATAATAGAAGCAGAAGAAATACAAAATATTGTTTGTTCTTTTCAACTGGAAAGTTGATTAAATTAAATTAATAATCAATATCATCGCCATATAAATTAATTTTATTATTGTCATGAAAGTTTGTTATTTATATTCGAATAAATAATAAATTATATTTTATTACAAATTTAATTATTTCTCCCATTATGTTCCATTTTCATTTGAAATGTCAACATTATTTCGAACTTGTATTTTGATAATAATAATAAGAATAAGAACGACAATTATTACTATGGCTTCTATTGTTGTTATTAATAATATTATAACCTTTTATATAATTGTTACTATTATATATAATTTTTATGATTATTGTTTTTATTACTCTAATTAATATAATTATCAGTGTTTGGTATATCTTGTTCATTTGGGAAAAAGTTTTTTTAAACCTCAAAACAAACAACTAAACAAATTTATAACTAAAACTTTCTTTCATGGACTTATAGATATTATGCTATTAATTAATACATTGTAATACATGATACTATGCTATTAATTAAAACATTGTAATACATGTACTGCATTGAAAAGAAATAAAATATTTTGAAAAATTGAACATTTTTTTCACTTTTTAAATTTTTTTTTCGGAGCATCCCAAAAACGTCGCAATACTTTTTAATTGAACATATACATTTGAAAAAATAACTTATATAATTATATATGGTTTTGAATATCGTAAATCCGGGTCACTTCACACATGATACTACTTTGTACAAAAAGCTAGAAATGTTAAATGGATATACTGTAATTATAAAAGAAGTGAGCAGAGAAAAGTGAGACAGTCACCTATAAATTTCCCTTTTTCTTCAAAGTATTGACTATGTATTATTTTTTAATTAACTAGCATGAGGCAACGTTATACACACACACACATACACACACACACACACACACACACACATATACACATATACACACATATACACACATATACACACATATACACACATATACACACATATAGCTACACACATATACATACATACACACACACACACACTCTTAAGTAGGATTTGTTTCCTTAGAAATGAAAAGTTAAACTTTTTTCAAAATGTTTATTAAAATAAATTTTATTATTGAAGCATCGGTAAAATCACGCCAGTTGAATGTTGTCCAGATTTTCTTCAATACTTTCCTCGGTCGAGATTTTTTGTTTTTGATTCTTTTTTGTATTTTGCAGATTGTCTTTCGCCTCCTTCGTCACAAGGTATCCGTGTCCGATGCAATCCACGGCTTTGGAGTAACATTTACCCTTGCAACATCGCTTGCAACTTTCCTGCGAACATTTGGCACTCTGAAAAGAGGAAAAAAGTTGGCTAAGTTTTATTTGTTGTTTTTAATAAACAAATAAACAAAAATGAATACATAAATAAATTAACAAAAACTTAAATAAATTAACAAAAATATAAGAAATGTTAAAGCATAAATGATTGTACGAAGTACTTCAATAGTTTATCTGAATTAAATGAAATAACAAACAAATACTTTTGTTTCTGGCAGACTTAATTAAAAATAGAAGTAATAGTAAACCCAATTAATTAAACTGTCTTTTTTTAATTAAGCTAAATTAATTGTGTACATCAAACAATGTTTCAACAAAAACTTGCCATCTTCATCATTTTATGGACAACAAAAATCAATCAAATTTAGTTAATATTTTTTGTGTTTAGTTTTCCAAGATTTTTTTTTTAAATTCTGAACACAGAACTTAATAGTCCTTCGTCCTCCTTTCAAATAAAAAAACAAACTTTTGGTTTAAAAATCATATTTCATTTTTAACTTTTTTCTGTAAAAATTGTATATTCATTTTTTCTTGATTAAGCTAAACGAAAACATAACTTCATGAAAACCTTCGCATTTAAACTTTTTGATAAAAAATCTATTAATTTGAAATCGAGTTTATTAGTTTGAAATTCAGTCAAACTAAAAATTAAATTCAATTTATTAGCTTGAAATTCAAACAAGCTAAAAACAAACTCCATTATTAGCTTGAAATCCGAACAAACTTAAAAACTAATTCAAATTATTAATTTGATACTCAACCAAACTGAAACTAATTTAATTTATTAGTTTGAAATTTATATTAATTAAAACTAATTAATTTTTTTGTTTGAAATTCAAACAAACTACAAAATAAATTAAATTTATTAGTTTGAAATTCAAACAAACTAAAAATAATTAAATTAGTTAGTTTGAAATTCAATCAATCTAAGAAACAAATTTAATTTATTTGTTTGAAATAAAAACAAATTAAATATAAATCGTTAGCTTGACATTCAAACGAATTAAAAATTAAATTCAATTTGTCAGCTTGAAATGAAACCAAACAAAAAAACAAATTCAATTTATTAGCTAGAAATTCAATCAAATTAAGAATAAATTGTTAGCTTGAAATTCAAACAAACTAAAAATTAAATTAAATTTATCAGTTTGAAATTTAAACAAACTAAAAAAAATTAATTTATTAGCTTGATATTCAATCAAACTAAAAACAAATTCAATTTATTAGTTTGGAATTCAAACAAATTAAATATAAATTGTTAGCTTGAAATTCAAACTAACTAAAAATTAAATTAAGTTTTTAAGCTTGAAATTCAAACAAACTTAAAAAAATTAAATTAACAGCTAGAAATTTAAACAAACTAAAAAACAAATTCAATGTATTAGGTTAAGATTTAATAAAAACAAATTCAATTCAATGTATTAATTTGCAATTCAAACAAAGTAAATATAAATTGTTAGCGTGAAATTCAAACAAACTAAAAATTAAATTTGATTTATTAGCTTGATATTCAATCAAACTAACAACAAATTCAATTTATTTGTTTGAAATTAAAATAAATCAAATATAAATTGTTAGCTGGACATTCAAACAAATTAAAAATTCAATTCAATTTGTCAGCTTGAAATTAAATCAAACCAAAAAAAAATCAATTTATTAGCTAGAAATTCAATCAAATTAAACATAAATTGTTAGCTTGAAATTCAAACAAACTTAAAAATAGATTCAATTTATTAGCTTGAAATTTAAGCAAACTAAAAAAACTTTATTAAATACACATAAAAAATGATCACTGAAATGATCAAAAAACAACTTTTTATTAATTACTTTTACATTTAATTAAAAAATGTTAGATTTAAAATTACAACATCAACATAAACAAAAACAAAAACAATTAATATTTAATTTGAATATCAAATAACAAGTAAGAGATTAATAATAATCAGTTGAACAAAACAATAAAAAATATTAATAAATTAAAACAATTGATGTTGATTAATTAACAAAGGCTGATTGAATTTTACACTGTGTAATAATAATAACAATAATGATAATGATAATAATAATAGCAATGACAATAAAAATAATAATTTGAAAATAAATGACTTTGAAAACAATTAATTTCATAATGGTTATCATTATTATTGTTTTTACGAAAGAATTCGTGAAATTGAAATGTGCTCATTAAACAAATGATTTATCGCAATGAATCAACATTGCAACAATAATTTAATTATCATAATAATAATTTATGCAATTACAAACAATTACAACATTAATTATATATATAAATATACTCTTCAGCGATGCAGATATAAACAAACAAAATCTATAAAATAACTACATTAATTTCACCAACCACAAAGGGAGACATCTGCCCCACATTCGACGGAAAAAGTGGAGCAAATGTGTTTTTAACACATTCTTAAAAACTCCGAGGGATTGAAAACACTTCAAGTCGATAGAAAAAGAATTCACGGGTTTGGGTCCGGGTAAAAAAGATTTCTTTCCAACTTTATTAGAAATTCGAGGAACTTCCAACAGACCTCCACAAAACAATGCTAGACACTCAGATGGATTTTATCATTTCATTTATCATTTAATCTGTGGTGATAGATATTCAGGTGCCATACCATAGATACATTTAACGACCAGTGTCAATATTTCAAATTTAAATCTTTCCTGAACAGGCAACTAATGAAGTTCTTTCAAAACTGGAGAAATTGTAGTATATTTACTGTTTGTTAATATCATGGCAACAGTATTCTGAAGTTTTATTTTTATTTTTTTTGTAAGATTAATTTATAAACTATTACAATAATCCAGATTTGGTGAAATGTAGAAGTGGACCACTGATTCACCTATTTCAAGTGTCAAAACATTTTCAAGTTTTTCAATTTTAATAATGTGATAAAAAATTTGAAAACATTGTTGAAATGATAATTTTGACTCAAGGTAGAGTCAAATGGCAAACGCCGATTATTATTATAATAACAATATATATTATTATAATTCATAATCTGTTTTATTATAATACTATTTTTATTATTATAACAACATAATTTATATTATTATATTAACATTGTTTTTATTATCATTACAAAAGTTATCGTTATTCCATTAATAATATTTTATAACAAAAATAATGGAATTAATAAATGCAGTGCAAAGATGTTTTTATTTTTGTTGCACAGCTGTTGCATTCAAATTCTTTCAAACTTTCATCTTGACAGGCCTGGGAGCTCAAACCTATCTGCATTTATATTATTTATATATACATATACACATCAAAGGCAGAGTTACGTGCGTGCGTGCGTGTGTGTGCGTGTGTGTGCGTGTGTGTGCGTGTG
>JARUHE010017364.1:0-16740 GCA_031471125.1 Archaeomysis grebnitzkii | reverse complement strand
TATTATTATTATTGTTAATATTATTATTATTATTGTAATTAGTAATAAAGTGTTATTATTTTTATTATTGTTAATATCAGTTTTATTTTTAGTAATAAAGTGTTATTATTTGTATTATTGTTATTATTGTTGTTATTATTATTATTGTTAATATTATTATTATTATTGTAATTAGTAATAAAGTGTTATTATTTTTATTATTGTTAATATTGTTGTTGTTATTAAATTTATTGTATCATTGTTAATATCAGTTTTATTATTAGTAATAAAGTGTTATTATTTGTATTATTGTTAATGTTGTTGTTGTTATTAAATTTATTTTATTATTGTTAATATCAGTATTATTATTAGTAATAAAGTGTTATTATTTTTGTTATTGGTTATGTTGTTGTTGTTATTAAATTTATTTTATCATTGTTAATATCTTTTTTGTTAGTGTTGAATATTTGTTCTGTGCCAATATTGACGTAACATTATATTAAGCTTGAGGTTTAGATACACTTAAACATTAAGCCACCAACGTTTAAATAACGAAAACAAGTTATTTATCAGATGTTAAATGAACAGTTGTATACTACGTTGCTTAACGTTGGATATTAGGCATTTAAACAACGTTAGATATAAGATGTTACCTAACTTCAATTATACAGTTATACTACAACGTTCTAAGAACGTCGGAGTAGTAATTGTTTCGTTTGTTTGCTTTGCAGTTGTTGTACAAACGTTTATCTAACGTTTGTTTATGAGTTAAATCTAACGTTGTTTAAATGTTTTATATCCAACATTATAACAAAATTGGGAAACGAAAATTTTCGTTTGTCACACTTTTATGTAACGTTTGATAAATAATTTTTTTACTTATCAAATAGAAAGTTTGTTCATAACAACGTTAATTTATTTACTTATTCATAACAACGTTATTTATACGCAACCGTGATCCTGGTCACATGTCCAAATAGTTTCACTTAGCGCCGTTGAATCATGCATTTCCCTTGACCCAATCCAGCTTCAACTCTTGGTGGAAGGGTGAATCTTCATCTATAGGAGGAACAGCATCAGGAGGAGTAAAATACAAGCGGGAAATCTCTCGACAGGTGACGGAACATTATACAGGCATTAAAAGCACTCTCTTCTGTCACCCACAACCGTATCATTGATCTTCATCAGGGTATCAATCTCCGGAGTTATTAAACCTCCTCATCCCCTTTACCAAAGCGTTAAAAAGCTCTCTTGTATCTCCACATCTGAGCCCTGTTGCGTCTAGTCATTTCTCTGTGCAGCGTTCGACCTCCTTCCCTCAGCATCGCAGTACGATTTTCTTCGATGATGGATTCAGTTTTTCTCGAGACGTTGTTCTAGATTTTCTTCAGCCTGCCTCCATTAAAGTGACGCACAGCATCCGAGGTTTCTCCTTTAAAAGTGTTCCAGTCAGTTTTTGTTGCCACAAATCGATTACTGACCTCTATCGCCAACTTATTTTAGAGAGAGTGCTCCCGCAGTTTCTCAAGGTTAAGTACCTGTCCCCCTGATCCCTATTGTGCTCAAGACGCAATCGCATTGAGCAAACTACAAGGCAGGAATCTATACTAAAGAATTATTTTCGTCAATACACACGAACGTTTTCTAAGGATCTCTATCATCTATTGGCAAGAACATGTCTACCGATGTGAGTCCGTCCTTTGGACCAAGGATCCATAAATCCAAAGTATTCAAGTTCATGAGAAATTAGCTGCTCTCATTGCTGGCTCCTCATTCAGGACTCGCAGCCACCCCTGTCAGTAACCACCACAGCATTGAGGTCACCCAAAGCAGCCAGAACATCTCGTGATGGTCACACCCTCCACCAACGAATCAAGTTCAACAAACAAAGCTGCTTTATCTAACAGTTGTATTTATGAAACGTCAAACAAACGGTTTTATACTTGCTTTAGATATCACAAGCAACAACATGTTTTTTCCAGCATTGTTATAACGATGTTTACATCGATTTTAAAATTGTGGGTTTGAACTTATATTTAGCGTTGTTTCAAAGGATTAAACTTTAGTTGGGCGTCACAAGATTAAGCTTTATTTTAACGTCACAAGATTAAACTTTATTTTTACGTCACAAGATTAAGCTTTATTTTAACGTCACAAGATTAAACTTTATTTTTACGTCACAAGATTAAAATTTATTTTAACGTCATAATATTAAACTTTATTCGGACGTCACAAGCTTAAACTTTATTTTTGGCGTCATAAGATCAAATTTTATTTGAGCGTCACAAGATTATTTTTTTTGGGCGTCAAAAGATTAAACTTAATTTCAACGTCACAAGATTAAAAGTTAATTGTGCGTCAGAAGATTAAACTTTATTTGAACGTCACAAGATTAAACTTTATTTGAACGTCACAAAATTTTATTTTATTTGAACGTCACAATATTAAACTTTATTCGGGCGTCACAATATTTAGCTTTTTTTGAGCGTCACAAGATTAAACTTTATTTGGGCGTCACAAGATAAAACTTTATTGGGCGTCACAAGATAAAACTTTATTGGGCGTCACAAGATTAAATTTTATTTGGACGTCACAAAGTTAAACAAGCCTAAACTTTTTCGGGCCTCACAGAGTTAATACTTATTCCGGCGTCACAAGGTTAAACTGTTTTCTGGCATCACAAGGTTAAACATTTTCCCGGCGTCACAAAATTACATTTATTCGGGCGTCACAAGGTTAAAATGTTTTCTGGCTTCACAAGGTTGAACATTTTTTGGGCGTCACAAAATTAAATTTATTAGGGCGTCACAAGGTTAAAATGTTTTCTGGCGTCACAAGGTTAAACGTTTTTGGGGCGTTACAAGGTTAAATTTGTTAGAGCGTCACAACGTTAAAATGTTTTCTGGCGTCACAAGGTTAAACGTTCTTGGGGCGTCACAAGGTTAAGCGTTTTTCGGGCGCCACAGGGTTAAATTTATCAGGGCGTCACAAGGTTAAAATGTTTTCTGGCGTCACACGGTTAAACGTTTTTGGGGCGTCACAGGGTTAAATTTGTTAGGGCGTCACAAGGTTAAAATGTTTTCTGGCGTCACAAGGTTAAACGTTTTTCAGGCGTCACAGGGTTAAATTTATTAAGGCGTCACAAGGTTAAAATGTTTTCTGGCGTCACAAGGTTAAACGTTTTGGGGGCGTCACAGGGTTAAATTTGTTAGGGCGTCACATGATTAAATCTATTAGGGCGTCACAAGGTTAAAATGTTTTGTGGCGTCACAAGGTTGAATATTTTTCAGGCGTCACAGGGCTAAATTTGTTAGAGCGTCACAAGGTTAAAATGTTTTCTGGCGTCACAAGGTTAAGCGTTTTTCGGGCGCCACAGGGTTAAATTTATCAGGGCGTCACAAGGTTAAAATGTTTTGTGGCGTCACAAGGTTAAATATTTTTCAGGCGTCACAGGGCTAAATATGTTAGAGCGTCACAAGATTAAAATGTTTTGTGGCGTCACAAGGTTAAACGTTTGTTGGGCGTCACAGGGTTTAATTTATTATGGCGTCACAAAGTTAAAATGTTTTGTGGCGTCACAAGGTTAAAGGTTTTTCAGGCGTCACATGGTTAAATTTATTAGGGCGTCACAAGGTTTAAATATTTTCTGGCGTCACAAGGTTAAAGTTTTTTGGGCGTCACAGGGTTAAATGTATTAGGGCGTCACAAGGTTAAAATGTTCTGTGGCGTCAAAAGGTTAAACGTTTTTGGGGCGTCACAGGGCTAAATTTATTAGGGCGTCACAAGATTAAGATGTTTTCTGGCGTCACAAGGTTAAACTTTTTTGGGCGTCACAGGATTAAATTTATTAGGGCGTCACAAGGTTAAAATGTGTTGTGGCGTCACAAGGTTAAACATTTTTCAGGCGTCACAGGGTTAAATTTGTTAGAGCGTCACAAGGTTAAACGTTTTTGGGGCGTCACAGGGTTAAATTTGTTAGGGCGTCACAAGGTTAAACGTTTTTGGTGCGTCACAGGGTTAAATTTGTTAGGGCGTCACAAGGTTAAATGTTTTTGGTGCGTCACAGGGTTAAATTTGTTAGGGCGTCACAAGGTTAAAATGTTTTGTGGCGTCACAAGGTTAAACGTTTTTGGGGCGTCACAAGGTTAAAATGTTTTCTGGCGTCACAAGGTTAAACGTTTTGGGGGCGTCACAGGGTTAAATTTATTAGGGCGTCGCAAGGTTAAAATGTTTTCTGGCGTCACAAGGTTAAACGTTTTTTGGGCGTCACAGGGTTAAATGTATTAGGGCGTCACAAGGTTAAAATGTTTTCTGGCGTCACAAGGTTAAACGTTTTTGGGGCGTCACAGGGTTAAATGTATTAGGGCGTCACAAGGTTAAAATGTTTTCTGGCGTCACAAGGTTAAACGTTTTTCAGGTGTCACAGTGTTAAATTTATTAGGGCGTCACAAGGTTAAAATGTTTTCTGGCGTCACAAGGTTAAACGTTTTTGGGGCGTCACAGGGTTAAGCAAATAGCAAAGTTCAGTTGGGATATAAAAGCGGAATTTGGATGTGCTGGAAAGGTAAAAATTCTGTTGGACTCGTCTTCATTAAAAAAGTTTTATGGTCGTTGTATTCACAGTGTGAATCTAATGAGATTTCAACCAACCCCAATCCCACTCTGCCGCGGACAGGGCGCAGGTGGCCCACCCATTTCAGTGGGTCCTTGCTAGGTGGAGTGAGTGGTGGGTTTGTGCTCCTTCTATTGCTAGGTGGGGTGGGTGGGCGTAGGGGTTGTTCTCTTCCTACTACTAGCTGGGGTGAGTAAGTGGATAGTTTGTGCTCTTCTTACTGCTAGGTGGGGTGAGTGGGTGGATGGATTATGCTCTTCCTACTGCTAGGTGTGGTGGATGGGTGGAGAGTTAGTTCTCTTCCTACTGCTAGGTGGGGTGGCTGGGTGGAGGGTTTGTGTTCTCCTTACTACTAGGTGGGTGAGTGGGGTTGAAATTTTGTGATCTTCCTACTACTAAGTAGGTGGTTGGGTGGAGAGTTTGTGGTTTTCCTTCCCGTTAGGTGGGATGGTGGGTGTAGGGTTTGTGTTCCTCATACCGCTAGATGGGGTTAGTAGGTGTGGGGTTTGTGTTCTTCCTACTGCTAGGTGGGGTGGGTGGGTGTAAGGTTTGTACTCTTTATACTGCTTGGTAAGATTGGTGGATAAAGGAAAAACCCTCCTCCTACTGCTAGGTGGGGTGGGTGGGTGAAGGGTTTGTTTACTTCCCACTGCTAGGTGGGGTGTGGGTGTAGGGTATGTGCTCTTCCTATTACTAGGTGGGGCTTGTGTGTATGGATGGTTTGCGCTCTTCCTCCTGCTAGGTGTTGTAAGGTACAGCCACTGTTTCACTATTTCCAGGGGTTTGTTTTTACGTCTTTATTACGTTTAGTTTGTGGGACCCTTTCCTAAACAGTCTTTTATACTCCTGTGCTGTGGAAAATATTCCTCAAACTTGATTTAATGTTGAGAGGGTGAACCGAGTTGGAAATTTTGAAGCCACTGACTGACCCTGCAGTGCAGGTTATTTTATTACTTATATATTCAAATTTAGCTTAATAAAATGCTTTAATAAAGTCTCTAAATTAAATTCTTTAACAAATTCCCTAAGTAAAATTATTTAATGAATTCCTTCAATAAAATTCTTTAACAAAGTTCCTTATTAAAAGTATTTAATAAATTCCTTTAACTGAATTATTTAATAATTTCCTTTAATAAAATTATTAAATGAAGTCCCTTAACAAAATTACTTTATGGTCCCTTAAAATATTATTTAATAAAGTCCTTGAATAAATTCGTTAAGAAAGGCCATAAATGAAATGTCTTATTAAATTCCCTTAATTCTAATAATTCTAGTAAAATGCTTTACCAAAATTCCCTTAATGAATGTCTTTAATAATCCCCAGACAAAAGTATTTAATAAAGTTCCTAAATAAAATTATTTAAGAAAGGTCATAAATAAAATGCTTTAATAAATTCCCTTAATGGAATTCTTTAATAATTATAATCCCCGACAAAAGTATTTAATAAAGTCTTTTAATAATATGTTTTAAGAAATTCCTTTAATAAACTTCTTTAAAAATATCACTTAATAAACTTCTTTAATAATATCACTTAATAAATTTATTTAATAATATCACTTAATAAATTTCTTTAATAATATCACTTAATAAACTTCTTTAATATTATCAATTAATAAACTTCTTTAATAATATCAATTAATAAATTTATTTAATAATATCACTTAATAAACTTCTTTAATAATATCACTTAATAAACTTCTTTAATATTATCATTTAATAAACTTCTTTAATAATATCAATTAATAAACTTCTTTAATAATATCACTTAATAAACTTCTTTAATAATATAATTTAATAAACTTCTTTAATAATATCACTTAATAAACTTCTTTAATAATATCACTTAATAAACTTCTTTAATAATATATTTTAATAAACCTCTTTAATAATATCACTTAATAAACTTCTTTAATAATATAATTTAATAAACCTCTTTAATGAAGTATCTCAACAAAAATTCCTTCAAAAACCGAATAATAAAATGTAATGTTTTTTCAATGCAAATCCAATGCATTTCAGTCGTTACACATTTTTTATTCGGGCCTTAAACATTGGAATGCAATAAGGATTGTTTTCAATGACAAATCCAATGTATTTCAGTCCTTACGGCAATGTTTATTCTGAGGTTGAAGGGTTGGACTAGATTTGAATGGTTTTAGCAACGCTCAACACCAGATCAGATAGCGAGCTTCTCAGCCGAGCGTCTGAAGGCAATCCAATTAAAATTTCTTTTTATTTTAATCAAAAAAACCTTCGATAAAAATATGGCTAAATTATTCATACTTTTTAGCAAATCTAAAAGCGTATAAAACGGCGGATTTTTTTATACTTATATATATATATATTTTTTTATTTGTAATTAAATTAACGAAACTTTTCTGTGACTTTGTTTCGATCAAAATAAATTGTTCAAAATTTTTTCTTTTCATATGTCAAGATGATTTTAAAAAAAACTTGACCATTGCAGACTATTCATGCCCGTTTTACAACAAAAAATAGTCAATCTTTATGTTTGTTTGTTTGTTTGTTTGTTTGTTTGTTTTGTTTGTTTATTTCTTTGTTTGTTTGTTTGTTTGTTTGTTTGTTTGTTTGTTTTGTTTTGTTTGTTTATTTGTTTGTTTGTTTAGTTATTTTTTCTTTCTTTATTTGTTTGTTTTGTTTATTTATTTATTTGTTTGTTTGGTTTATTTATTTATTTATTTGTTTATTTGTTTGTTTGTTTTGTTTATTTATTTATTTGTTTAGTTATGTTTTTCTTTATTTATTTGTTTAGTTAACTATTTATTTTTGTTTTATTTTTTATTTTTTTATTTCTTCGATTTATTCATTTATTTATTTAATTATTTATTTGTTTATTTATTTATTTGTTTGTTTATTTGTTTATTTATGCGTTTGTCAAGATACTTCAACAAAATCTGTGCAGCTAAATACATCAAATGGTATAAAAAATAAATAACAACAAATAGTATTGGTCAATATTTATTTTATATGTTGATGTCATATAGTTGAATATTTATTTAAAAGATTTTATACTTACCTATTTTTTAATACACAACTATAAACATTTATGATTTACATTTTATTGTATTGTTCCAAGAAATCTATTGTCAACTAAATAAAATATAAGCAAGCACGAGTAAATGCTACGCATTAAAAGTTGTCTCTGTATATTAAAAATGTTTCTTAAATTGTTTGTGTTTTAATACAATTTTATATGTTGATGTATTAACATTTTTCTTTCATTTGTTTCCAATAAGATTTTCTCTAAACCTTCAAATAAAAATCTCGGTTAACCATGAATTTCAACTTTCTTACAAAATGTATCTTTGTAAATACCGGTTTCACAAAAAAAACTTAGTGACACCAGTAGAATGTTATGTTCTTTATTTGAATTTAAAGAAACTTTTCTGTAAATTATTTTTTTTTGGCATTTTGAAAAAATGGAAAAATTTCGGTAGAGTCCACAAATCACAAAAACACCAACAATCAGAGATAATCTATTGAAGCTTGTTTTTCAAATATTTTTTATAAATAAATAATGGTAAATCTTTTTCAATTATAATGATTTAATATAAGTTTAATTTTAATTTCAAGTTTAAATTTAATATAAGAAAGCATTGTAACTTATTGTTGAAATCTTCATTTTGTGATAGTGAAAAAAACTCAATATTTGAGTTTTTTTTTATTAAATTTAAACAAAATTAGCAGATAAAAATTATTGTGAAAATAATGTGAATTTTGAAAACTCTTTTCCTACCAGGTTTATTTTTTTGTTCCCTACACCTAACTATGTATCTTATATCCAGTCATTCGACAGCACACAACGCTCTTTGTTACCGTAGCTAAAGTGCTGTATAATATTCTATAATTCTAAAAAAATCGACAGCACATACCATATGAGAAACAAAAATAGAAAGCAATGTTTGTCGAAATTAAATTATGTTTGATTGTATGTATTTCCATTAGTGTCCGAGTTAGTATAACTTATCTTACCTGGACCTTACCTAAAGGAGTACACTTCACACATCAGTCTGCACAAGGAGCTCCATCCAGAACAACCGTCGAGAAGATCAATATGCCACTTCAGGAGAATGGCAAATGCTCCCAAGAGATATACAAAGACACATAGCTTCAACAAATTTCAGGTTCTGTGCTTGAATGTGATGCATCACTTCAGGTAATCATAGAGCAGACAAGGAGATGATCCTTGAATGATGCCAATGATGCTGCTTTGACAAAATCTCGAAGAAGAGAATGCCATGGCGATACTACCTGACATGCAAGTGATCTCCTATACATTTAAGATGCAGCACGTGAAACGAAAATCTTTCAGCGCTCGTATGTCATTACATATAAAAATTAGAACACTGGGTTGTTTCGGTCTCGATTTCAAGGAACAGAAAGACAGGTACATTGCTACACATACTCAGCCAAACACACACGATTCTGCTTTATGCATCTAGATACATAATTATATTTAATTGTTAAATTTGTTTGATCAAGTTTTTCAATGGATTAATCTCTCTCTTTTGATGTGTAATGATTGGGAGAGAGAACTTCGTACCTATACGTCCGTTGACTGAATTGCTCTATTAGCGCCAATGTTATCTGCTAAGATCAGATTTTGTTATATACACTGTTATCTGTTAATATCGTATCTTATTGCATTTTTCCTTTTTCCTTTTTAAGCCTATATATGTTTAATTGTCCTGTCACCTGTGAATTAGAAGTACTATTAATTAAAAAGTATGAAAATATAGTATTTGCAATTATTCTGTTGGTTATCTTGCGGTTTTAATTGAAACATAGTTCAATTAAAACCATAAATTAGCAAAAATATGAATATTTATGATTTAATATTCTGAAAATTTATATTTTCATAATTTCTTAGTTGAAGAGAACTATTATTTTTAGGCGATAGGATTTATAATTTGAAACCCATAAAGATGCTATGGTTATAATTGTAGTCTTAAGAAATGGCATATCGTTCTGTAATACATTTTTGATTTGATTTTCCAAATATGTTTCAATTATTTATGATTGTGTTTTAAAAAAACAATATTTTCTGAATATAGTTTTCTATCTATATTATATTTCTAAATTGTCTACCTACATTAACTACATTACCTACCTTAACTACCTACATGAAATAATTAACTAAATTATTTACATTAAATAAGTACATTAAATACACTATTTACTTTAACTATCTACATTCTACATTAACCACATGCATTATCTACCTACATTAACCACACTATTTACACTATTTACATTATTTACTTTATCTAACTACATTAACTATATTATTTACATTATCTGTCTACATTATTTACATGGTCTGTTTATATTAACTACGTTATTTACCATATCTATATCTATATTAACTAGATTATTTACATTATCTATTTAAATTATTTACATTACCTATTTACATTAACTACATTATTTAAATTATGTATCTACATTAACTATATTAGTTACATTATCTGTATACATTAACTACATTATTTACATTGTTTGCATTAACTACTTACATTAACTACATTATTTAAGTTATATCTACATTGGTTACATCATTTATTTACATTAACTACATTAAATACATTATTTATCAACGGCATTGGCCACCTTGAAACAACGCTTCCCGTCTGGTCAGCGAAGTTAAGCAACGTTGGGTCTGGTTAATACTTGGATGGGTGTCCGCCTGGGAATACCAGATGCTGTTGGCAAAACCCGCCGATGAATGTGCTGTACTTGCGCCCATAGCCTGGTCAACTGGGCCAAATAAAAATAATAAAAAAAAACATTATTTATATTGCTTACATTATTTACATTAGCTATCTACATTAACTATATTATTTATGTTATTTATTTACATTAACTACAATTTTATTACGTTATTTATTTACATTGTTTATATTTCGTACATTTCTTAGGCTTCTATTTAAATTTATTACAGGAACTACATTATTTACTTTAACTTTTTACATTAAATATGATAATGACATTATTCACATTATGTACATTACCTATTTAGATTGTTTACATTAACTACATAAATTAAATTATTTATATTTTTCACATTGCCTATGTTATTTACATCAGTTATCTTCGTTATTTACATTATTTACATTATTTACGTTATCTATTTACATTAACTACGATAACTACATTATTTACATTATTTACATTAACTGCATTAGCTACATTACTTACATTATGTATCTACATTAACTGTATTATTTACATTATTTACATCATCTATTTACATTATTTAGATTAATACATTAACTACGTTATTTACATTATTTATATTAAATACATTAACTACATTATTTACATTATGTAACATAATTAACTACATTTTCTATATTATTTATATTATTTACCTTATCTATTTATATTATTTGCATTAAGAACATTATTTACTTTATGTAGCTACATTAACTATATTAGCTACATTAACTATATTATTTACATTATCTATTTACGTTATTTACATCAACTGCATTAACTAAAATATTTACTTTATGTATTTACATAAACTATATTAACTATATTATTTACATTATTTTTTTAATTATTTTTATTAACCAAATTAACCACTTTATTTACATTATGTAACTACATTAACTATATTATTTACATTATTTACATTGCCTACATTTTTTACATTGTGTAACTATATTAACTGTATTACTTAAATTATTTACATTAACTGCATTATTTACATTATGTACCTAGATTAACTACATTAACTATCTAATTTACATTATTTATATTAAATACATGACTTCATTATTTACATTGTGTAACTGGATTACAACTACATTTACTATATTATTTACATTAACTGCATTTTTTACATTGTGTAACTACATTAACTGTATTACTTACATTATTTACATTAACTGCAGTATTTACATTAACTATCTAATTTACATTATCAATTTGCACTGTTTACATTAACTACATTAACTTCATTATTTGCATTGTGTAACTGGACTAAAACAATATTAACTATATTATTTACACTATTTACATTAACTACATTATCATAAAGAAGGAATTTAATCCTTTTCAGGACTGGTTGAGGGGCCATTTTGCAAATGCATCTTTTGGCATTCGTAATTTTATGACATAAATGTGAAATAAATTTTTAACTAATGTCCAGGCAATTCAGAGCTAGCTTTTCAATCCACATGAACAATGGCGTCTTATTAAACTGCACCAAACCATAGAGACAAAAGTTGAAAATTTCTGCCAGATCTGTGCTCGAAAAATGCTGAAACAATATTCAATTTAAACAAAATCTAATTTGCCTATGCAAGCAGAGGCCATTTACAACGCACCAAGATTTTTTGCCGGGGGGCGAGTTTTTAGATGAAAAACATTGAGGCTAAAAAGTTGAAGTCTGGAGCAGTTTGGCTAAAGTGTTCGACCGAGTAAAAACAATGCAATTAAATTTTCGCTTTAAAAATGGAGACAACTTAATCGGACTTGTTTTTATTTTTTATTTCCAACTGCCAACAAAACCGTTTAAAACAACGGAAAAAACGTTCCCAAGGATTGAGACCAAAAAACACAAGTAAGGCTCGAATATTTATTACTTAGTATTTATTTATTTATTTATTTATTTATTTATTTATTTATTACTTAGTAGTTGAGCTTTGAAAGTTTTTCAGATTTACGTAGATGGGAATGGATGGAAAAAGGACGATACCTTACGAATACCTAACTAATTTAATCTCGTTGGTTATTTCTGCCAACTTTTGTGTTTAGCTTTGCAACATAGATTTAGGTTTATAGTTATCATTGTTTAGTTTGTTGTAGTCTAGCTTGTAATATTTTATTTTAGCTCAGGTTAGGTTTAGTCAGTTAAGTTTAGTTTACATATGCTTAGATTAATTTGGTTTAGCTTAGCTTAGGTTAAGTTTAGTTAGTTTAGCTTAGTTTACTTTAGTTTAGATTACTTTGGTTTGATTTAGTTTATTTTAGCTTTGTTTACTTTAGTTTAGACTAATTTGATTTGGCTAAGTTTATTTTAGTTTAGTTTAGCTTAGGTTATAGGTTTAGTTAGTTTAGCTTAGTTTACTTTATTTTAGATTAATTTGGTTTGGTTTAGTTAACTTTAGATTAGCTTATGATATTGCTGGTTAGTTTAGCTTAGTTTACTTTAGGTTAGATTAATTTGGTTTGGTTTAGTTTAATTTACTTTACTTCAAGTTAGGTTTTGTTAGTTTAGCTTAGTTTACTTTAGCTTAGAGTAATTTTGTTTGGTTTAGTTTAGTTCACTTTACCTTAGGTTAGGTTTAGTTAGTTTACTTTAGTTTATTGTCGAGCGTGCGTAGCGAAGCTCTACATAGGCGTAGTTATTCCTATGTCGTCGTCCTCATCCTCGGCGACGGCCTTAGACAATGACTTGAATGCTTATATATAATCTATAATTTTAAAGTTTCATTTCGTATAGCGTTGATGATTGGTTTTAATATATTAATATATATTTGGATTTAATTTTCCTACTTTTCATCTATATTTCTTCTTTAAATTAACGTATCAAATTTTCTAACAGTTTTATTTTCATATTTTTGTTTGATTTATGCATCAATGAATTGGAAATGAAGTATACATAAATAGTATCCAAAGTGATTTTTTTATTAAATGATATTTTCTCACTTTGTAACACAATTTTTGATTAAAATTTATGATAGTGAAGATAGAATATATTTTTGATAATTTTTTCTTATTTTGTTTTTATTTATGCACCAATGGATTGGAAATAAAGGTGATTTTTTGATGAAATTATTTTTTCTCAAAAATGGATATATTTTTGATATTTTTTTTAAAGTTGCTGAATGAAAGGTTCGTGGATTACTAGCATTAGTTTGGTTATGTTTAGCTTAGGTTATGCTTAGTTACCTTAGCTTAGTTTTCTTCAGCTTAGATTGGTTTGGTTTGGTTTGGTTTGGTTTGGTTTGGTTTGGTTTGGTTTAGCTTAGCTTAGCTTAGCTTAGCTTAGCTTAGCTTAGGTCTAGTTAGTTTAGTTTAGCTTATATTAATTTGGTTTAATCTAGCTTAGGTTAGGTTTAGTTAGTATAGTTTAGTTTACTTTGCTCTAGATTAATTTTATTTAGTTATCTTAGGTTAGGTTTAATTAGTTTAGCTTAGGTTAAGTTTAGCTTAGGTTAAGTTTAGTTAGTTTAGCTTAGTTCATTTTAGTTTAGATTACTTTAGCTTAGTTTAGTTTAGTTTGTTTTAGGATTTTACGTTAAGTTCTAACTTCATATTCCATTATGATGGAATATGAATCATAAATAAAATAGTTAAAAATCCTTTTCCTCGTCCAAACATCGGTGAAATTGTTCAATTTAATCAAAGAATTAATTGAATTTTAATTAAAAACTTTTTTGAAAGGCCAAAAAAGTTTCAATTCCATCGATTAATATTAAATTAGATTTTCCTTGACAAATATTTTGTCTTTTTCTTCTTGCTGATTAGGTATGTAGTTTTCCATAAAAAATTGGTCTTCACTCAACAATCAACCAAGACTCTACGACAGGCTTACTATTTAATGACTTCTTGACCAATGGCCCTATTAGGTCCCTTCTCTGTTCTTTCACTCTCATTTACAAATTTGAAAAATCAATTTCATGTTGAATTTTGCCCTAGAATTCGTACACGAAAGTCAATTTTTTTGATAGATGTTTTCTTAAACAAATGTTATTTATATAATTAGTGCTTGGTTTTTATAGAAAAACAATGCTAAATGCTTGCAGTTTAATATTATGAAGCATAATATTTTCTCTGTTCAGTATTTACATAAATTCCATCAATTTTTAGTAAAATTTCAAAGAAAATATTTACAATAAATTAAGTAATTCTTATAATTATATTTTTTTTTACTTCTGCCACCAGCAATTTTCTAAAGATAATGACTTCTTGAACAGCTTGAATAAAATATAATGCCCTGGTCTGTGACATACAGTGTAGCGTGTAAGCAAGTTCAAAATGGTTGTTGTAGAAAATAAAACACTTAACCGTATTTTACATGATAAAAATTTGAGTTTATCCTGCGGAATTTGTCAAATTTATTTAATTGCAAAGTGGTTTTAGAATAAGCACGTCGCTAGCTACACCAATACCTGTGAATCACCTGTAAGGCCATAACATAATTTAGGCATATACAAGTATAAAAAAGAGGCGAAACGCAGTCGACCTTATTTTGAGAATTAAAATGAAAGTAAATACTTTTTATTATGATTCTTAGAACATTGTGTTGGTAAAAGAGTTCTGGAAATGACAGAACAATATTTAACTCGTAAATATTTATTGTTTATTGTCAGAAAAGTTAAATAAGTTAAAGAAAGGTTTATAATAAACGAACACGAGTAAATGCTACGCATTAAATGTTGTGTTTGTAAATTCAAAAAGTTTCTAAATTTGTGTAATTAATAAATACAATTCTTTATATTAATATAATAACACCTTTCTTTTATTTGTTTCCAATTAAATTTTCCCTAAACTTTCAACTAAATAGTTTGGTTAACCATAAATTTGATGATAAACTAACTGTCTAAGTCTAAGAACTCCTAAAATGTCTATTTTTTATAAAAACATTTTTTTTTTCAAAGAATGCCTTCAGTTATTCTACCTTAGAATCTCCACATCTTCCATTTGTTTTAAATAAACTTTACTCTAAGCCTTCAAATAAAAATCTTGGTTAATCATGAATTTCAACTTATAAAATGTTTGTTTTAATAAGTAAATAATGATTTCTCAAAAAATCCTGTGTTGTTTCCTTTATTTTCATTTAAAGAAACTTTTTTGTAAAATATTTTTTCAGAATTATTTTTGAAAAAATAGCTAAATAAGTCCACAAGTTATCCACCTTTTCAACAACAACGCCAACAACAATCAGAAGTCACTTAATGAAGCTGGTTTTTCAAACACAGCTTAACAATAAAACATTTTTTATATAATTTGTATCTAAACCTAAGAGACATTCTCGACCAAACTTGATCAAAATCAACTTTTTGATTTAAAACACGTTTTTATTGAATAAAGTTTTCTTGATTCACTAAAAACCAAAGAACAGTTTGTCAATGTTATTTAAATCAAGAAAAGTTTGGTCAAGATCGCGACTTATGTCTGTAAAAGCTTAATCGAAATTATAGAAAACATTTGAATTATAAATCATCGTAATTTAAATCATAAATAAGTATAATAATAAAAAAAAATAATAATGATAAATAATAAATAAGTATAATAAAAAGTAAACATTTTAAGATTATTTTGAGTGTTTTTTGTTTCACGTTCAACTAACATTGGAGAAAAAAATAAAACTTTTGAAACCAACTGCATTAACCAAAAAAACAGTGGCATCAGAATGAATACTCCACTTCGCTGCGACTCACCATTAGAAGTTTTTAATTGTAATTTTCAATATTGATTATTTCTTGTTTGTTGTACTTTGGTCGCAATGAACCCCGCTATGCATGCATAGCACATTCACCAATTAAGTATGTCAACATCATCCCACTTTTCTTGCCACCGTGAATGTTGTGGTATCCAACTTAATCAACTGGATGGTTTAGTGCCTACATTGGAACACAAACATTCCCAACTAAACTATTACATTGAGATATATCAACTGAATAGTCTTATGACCTCCGATGTCGCGACACTAATTCCAAATTCAAATATAAATTCCAAGTGAGAGGAGTGAGTAGCTTGGCTCGCTCCAGCGGAGAGCCAAGGACCAGATTGATTCCAGTCGGAACAAGGAAATGATCCTCCTTCACCATTTCATTAATCCGCTGCCATTTGTTGGTTTTACAATCGTATATAAAGTCTATGGTTTTACTAGAAGGGCGATAATGCATTGGAATTAACATTGACCAATTCGTCTCCTTGGGTAGTGAATGTTGCAGGTCAGCTCAATCAGCTTTATCTGTTGAATACTTTCCATCCTTTATTGGCTGGCTCTTTTTTCTCTGGGTTGAATCTCATATCAATGCCTTGTGTACATGCATTCACACACAGACACACACACATACCCACACACATACCCACACACATACCCACACCCACACACACACACACACACACACACACACACACACACACACACACACACACACACACA
>JARUHE010017254.1:0-16747 GCA_031471125.1 Archaeomysis grebnitzkii | reverse complement strand
TTATCAGGAGTAATTATTTTCATAAAACAAATATTGAATTATAGTCAAGCGAGATTTCAGGTCATCTATGGCTAGTTTGGTATATGTACTTGATGATTTCGAGACCCTATTTCTTAGGTGTCACCACTATGAACACGTGAAGTATGGCTATGTATTACCTTATTTATAAATTAATAGAAAAAGGCGAAATTGAATTTATCTACATTTAACTAGTGTATAACTTGTGAACACTAAATGTTGCATAGAAACACTGCGTTAAATCCAACATAATTATCAACTTGCTAAGCTATGTATATAGTTTGATTGAATGTTGTAAGAAATAAAGTGATTTAAATTGATAAAATCTTACATGAATAATTCAGGAGCTTAATGACAAGGCAAACATGACATTAACATGCACCTCAGATGTCTAAATATCTATTCACAAATACGACTTTGTTCATAATCGTTGCGCTTGTTCATCAATGTAAAACCAAACGACAATCGGATGTTTCCATCCAAGTAAAATACATTTAAATTTAGACTTCAATATACAGTATATTGAAGTCTAAAATGTGCGTCAAGCTAGTTTACCGTTAAACCACTCCTTTCGACTTTATCACTTCTGGACCTGGGGTAGAGAGGGGTTGGGGTGGGGGTTGGGAACAATGATGTGGGGATTGGGGGGAGTAGGAACTATGTCTAGGCAGTTTGACTGGACAGAAGTCCTCTTACTTAGGAGGTTAGCATTCCTTGGCATCCTTTGAAAGCTTTGATACAATACAAATGGTCTCTTTGGTTTGTTTCAAATTTGTTTATTTTTATTTTTCATATAGGTTAGTAATGTATGTAAATATATGCACATGATAGACTAAAGCATTTTAACAGGTTTTGAAAAATTAATTTTCTCTCGTTTGTAATTGACCTCACAGTAGTAACGTGTTCCATTTGTTTTATTTATTTATTTTGTTTATCGTTTTTATTTATTTTATTGGTGTGCAATTGACCTCACAGTAGTAACGTGTTCCATTTATATTAATCAATTCAAATCAACTTGAATTTATATACACGAGGTCATTAATTTAATTTAACTTGCAGGTTTAATGTTTGTTGAAAAATAGTTTTATAATTAAAAATAATTTTATGATTAAAAGAAATTTTATGATTACAAGTAATTTATGATTTTAAAAATCTTTGTATTTATGTTTACAATTATTGCCAAAACAGATAATCCATTTTTTTGAGAAAGTTAAACGAAGTTAGGACTGTAGTGTTACTATTTCGACGTCCGCGTCGTTGTTTGAAGCTTGTTTCAAGTTTGTTTGGCGAGCGTGCGTATCATTTCCTATGTTGTCGTCGTTCAGCGTCAGACAATTACTTAAAGGCTTGTACATTATCTTAACTTTTTAGGATATCCATCCTACGGATACCCTATTACAGTCGACATGCGTGGGTTAGTCCGTTGTTGTCGGCGTCTCGCGTTCACAATTTAGGTGAAAGCAAATGTTTTTCATTTTGGATTTCACATTTTTTTTATTGAACAAAGTTTATATATAATGAGCTAAATAATAACTTTGCTAAAATAAAAAGTTCTATGTATTATATTTTCTTTAAGAAATAATGTTTTATAGCTCAAATTACATTTTTTTCATTATTTTTATAGGAGGTGAAGGCGAGTGTTTTTTTTTAAATTTACAATTTTTTCTTGAATAATAACTTTAAAAATAAACAAGTTTCTATAGATTTTTACCCTAAAAATGATGGCTTTTAATAAACTTACTTAAAAAGTAAAGACAAATTTTAAAGTCTTTTTGATTTCACGTTTTTTTTATAAAGTAAATTGATCTGTCATTGATGTTTTTGTCTTTTACTGAAACCATGTGTTACTTCTGGTTGATGGATGGCATATTAATCCATTTTTTTTATTAAATTGTATTTTATATAGGGTTGGTCATGTTAATTAAAGTTTTTATTGTACTTAATCTTTATTTATGTTTTTCTTTTTTAACTTTAAAATTTCTTTCATGTTTTGTTGATTCGAATAGATTGAAAGTGAAGTGCACATTAATAACCTTAAAGTAATTTTTGTTTAAATGATATTTTCTCACCTGGTGAAAACATATTTTCACACTAGTTTTATTTATGCATGAGGTGAATTTTTGAAAAAAAATTGTTTTTTTGTTGTATAATGTTCCTGAACGATCGCGAGACATTTAAACAGTTTGGTTCGTGGATTAATCGTTTATTTGACAGGTTTATTAACGAAATAAATTGTTTATGTTCTAATTAATAATACAGAATTTATTTTATCTTTGTTTTTACGTTTTTGCTAAAGTGTGAAATTTTAGGAAAGTTTTTTTTTGAAGAGTTACAACCATGAAAATTAGAATGAAAATTGTTTGACATTCTTCATTTGTAATTAATACTACAACAAAATTTTTAAAAGGGTGGGTTTTGCGAAAAATGTGAAGTTCGAACAAACAAAAATTGTTTGAAGAATTACAGCCATGTTCATTATATTATTTTTTTCTTAATAACAATGCAGAAGTTTTTTTTCCATAGATTCAAGCACCATTCTACAAGTTACTTTTAATTTGATATAGTTATTGTTGTTAGGGATTTGTAGACTTGTATTTTTTCAAAATTTGGCTAAACATTTATTTTTTTATCGCAATAATCAGTGAACATAAATGAAAATCAGATGCATTATGCATTATATATCTTGAATAAAAAACGTTTAAAACTTAATTTTATTGAAATAACTTTTTTATGATGTTTATTGTAGACTTGTATTTTTTTCAAAGTTAGACTAAACATTTATTTTTTTATCACAATGATCAATTAACATAAATAACAAATCTTATGCTTTACAAATTATATATCTTGGATAATTTTTTTAAAACAACTGTTTATGATGTTTATGACTTATATTTTTTTTTTCAAAATTTTATTTCTTTGTTTTAGAGCAATTATCATTTAACAAATGAATAACCTATGCATTGGGAATAATAGTTCTTGCATAATTTTTTTGTGAAATCTTAATTTATAGAAATTTATGCTTTATATGGACTTGTTGAATTCAGAGCAATTACTTTTAATGTCTCCTATAAATCCTTATGGTTTGGTTCTATACTAGTTAACAAAAAATTGTTTTTTTGCCAAGAATATGAATTTTTTCACATAAAAAAATTATGGTGGAAATTGTTATTTGGCATTTATGATTGATATTTATAATCAAGATAATATACCGTGCATGTGAATTTTGGAAACGACTTGCATATCTAGACATTATGCAGATGAAAGAAAGAAAGAAAGCAATAAACCTTAGGCAATATATAATTTTCCATATCTTTGTTGTTTAATGAATTGGTGACTAAATTTAAAATTGACCCATATTTTTTTATTTCTATTACATATTACTTGAAAATTATAACCTTAGGAAATTTAGAACAAATTTTTAATACATTTGAAAATTATAAAATTAGTATGTTTGAAACCATTTTTTAATAAAATTAAAAATCATAGACAGTTTAGAATAGATTTTTAATAAATTTGAAAATCATTAATATTAGGAAGTTTAAAATAGGTTTTAATAAACTTAAAAATCATACCATTAGGAAGTTTAGAATAGATTTTTAATACATTTGAAAATCATTAATATTAGGAAGTTTAAAATAGGTTTTAATAAACTTAAAAATCATAACATTAGGAAGTTTAGAATAGGTTTTTAATACATTTCTAAATCATAAATATAGGAAGTTTAAAATAGGTTTTTAATACATTTTAAAATTATAACATTTGGAAGTTTAGAACAGGTTTTTAATACAGTTTGTAACCTATTATTTTTATTTATTTCCTGTCTTTTACATGTAAATAGTTATATAAACTGTTGACATCATATTGAAAAAGTTGTATTGTTATCAATCAAATTTATTTCTTTTCAATTGGTTTAGCTGCTGCTTTCATTGATTCAGTAATTCCTATGGAGAATATAGTAATAGCCCTAAAGTAATGTCCTTGGGGACCATTATCTCTTTTCATTCTTTGATGTATACATATTGAAATAAGCAAATTCCACACCTATGGTTAATTAGCTATGTTGACAAAAGCTTATGTACATAATTTTAACTAGAATTATATGATTTGCAATTTCTTGGGAATACATTTTTCTCCAAGATTTACTTATTTATTTGTAGTTTTGTTGCACAATTTTCAATGATATAGTTCAAGTTTTTTTCAATTTTGTTATAAGTTTGTATTTTTTGCAGGCTGTATCACAGGCTGAGGTCGTGGGTGGGCACCCATGAGGTCGAGCGTGAGCGTGATCCTCTCCAGCCCGCCACCCGATGTCAGTATGAGCTATCCAGACTACGACACCCACCCGCTGCACCACCACACCCTACTTGTGCTGGTCAAGCAAGTTGGTTAGTTGATATTTAATTGTCAGTCCGTGTGAAAAAATATTATTTTTATCGAGTTTGCTGTTAGGGGAAAGCTTTGTATAGTTTTTCTTTTTCCGTAGTCTTTGTTATTGTCATTGTCTGCACCTGAAAATCAATTAATAGTATTAAACTGCTTTGTTTTAAGAGTTACAGAGAAGTTTCATAAAAAAAAGTTGTTTGTCTTGACCATCGAGCTAATTTTGTCAAAATATTTTTTTCAAAAATCATCATTTATTGAGTCCATTCAAACAAAAATCCATTTTTTATCACTAAAAATTTTTAAGCAAAAGCTTCAAGGTTTTTGTTTGAAGTTAACAAGTTAGAGCTAAAAACATTGTTTTTTAATAAAGAAAATGTTTGAGTAAAAGTTTAAAACCTTTTATTTAAGGAGTAACAGAAAATTTTGTTGAACAAAAGTTATTTATAATGACCATCCAACCAATATTACCATAACCAATATTTTCCATTTTTATTTATTGAATTATGGCCAAAAAATATAATGTTTACTACATGCAAGATTGTCCGTCATCTATGGCTAGTTACATAGAGGTATTATACTATTTGGGGAAGATTGTTTATTCTGAGTAGTTTAACTTTGCCATGAATGCTGGGTCAATGCTTGCCATTCCTTAAAGAATGTTTTTTTTTACAAATATTTACAACTATATCACTGGAACAATTGATGGTCTTGCCCATCAATGGCCTTTCCTTCAGTGATTTAATTATTGCCATATTTTTATCTTTCATAAATTTTCATTAATCTCTTGTGTTTGCATTCACCCGCTTTTTCCTACTACCTTTCATTCAAATGATTGGAGTCAGCTTTTCCAAATCTTTTTCTCTTGTATATCTGTAATAAAAACTTGCATTGTGTAGCATATCTTAAGGATAAAAATAAATTTTTATTTTTCACTATATATGTAAGAACAGATTTCATTTTTTTGTATTGTAATATTTTTATAAATTGTGTATATTGATTAAAATAAAATATATTTCTAAATTAAACTTCTAAACTTTTTTTAATGTTTCAACAAAATATAAGTTTTTTATGGATCAAATCATTTCAAATTTGGTACACAGATGCTTCATTACAATATATTACTAATTTGGTACAATATATTACTAATTTTTTGATTTTTTTTGATTTGTTGGCAATTATTTTATGGTTTTCATTTTGAGACTTTAAATAGTCGGTCGATATTAAAACTGCTTGCTGGTCTAGGCAGAAATAGTTTAAAGTTGTTTTTGTTTCAGGGAACCAATTAAAAAGTAAATCATTTCACAAACTTTACGACCGCATCAGTCGTGTTGGCCAAGTGAAGGTATGCGACTCAAATGGGACGCAGCGCCTTGTTTGGCTCAACTATAAACGCGAATATCCGGTCGAGAACAATGATTGGGGCGATTTTCAGACACATCGACGTGTGCTTGGAGTCATTACAATAGGTAAGAGATCAGCTCTTCTTGAAGGAGATGAAAAAAATGTTTATCATTGTTGTAGATATAGATTTCGTAAATATTACAATTTGAATTCACCCCATTGTTCTCAAAAATTATATAATTTTATTCATTTTAACAAGCTTTGAAAAAGTTGAAACATCGTTGTTTTTTCACAGGTCAAGTAGGATCGCAATCTGATTTGAACGACATTTGCAAGCAACATGAAGGCCTCAAAGATAAATATTCTTCAACTTTGTACGACTCCCGATGCATTATCCTCGGATTAAACCCAGATGGAACCATATATGATTCGAACAATTCTCACTCGGCATCAAGAAACACGTCGCCCGAACCAAAGATTTTTGACAGCCAGTTCAGCAATGGCCATGCACCTCTCAACCAACTTAACGAACATTTTGGACCGTCGCATTCGAAGAAATTGTCTGCTGGAAGTGCAGACAGGGATAGCGGGGTTTACGAAACTAACGGGATCGACGAATGTCACCCAGTCAATGGTCATGAGGATGTCCCTGGGCGTAACCCGAGTCATTCTGACGACCATAATAGTAATTCGACAACCAGTGGAGGTGGGTCCGACTCTGGAAGCGAAAGTACAAGTGATGCTGTCCTGGTGGAAGAGTCCGGTGTAAAGCTGGATTCACCCCGAAGTTCTGTACCTGATTCTGCTCACAACACAAGTAATTCTTCTTTGAGTACTACTGCCTCTCGGCTCTCTCTGCAACCGCCATCCAGTTTCAAGACACGCGCACTGTTCTACCCAACTGGGGATCATGCTGTCAATATCGAAAGCCAATTACAGGAGTTTGTGAGCTCTTTATTTTGGGTCTTGGAGTCAAAAAGATTGGACAAAGGTCAAGAAAAGTTGGAAAAACATCCTCTATTATGTGCACCTTTTGAACTAAAGGATTTTGTTGGCCTAGACATGGACTCGAGAGCCAATAAAAAGAGATGCATCGGGAGACTAAAGAAACATCTTGCCGATTTATCTTTGCAAGTTGGACTACCCTTAGAAGCAATGACTTTATACTCTCAGGCAAGTGACATATTGCGGGGATGCAATGATTGGCTGTGGCTCGCGGCATGTTACGAGGGGCTCTGCACAACTTCCGTGTATTTCCTGTACCCAAATATGAGACATAGCAACAGCCTTCAGAGATATGCCAGTCTAGGAGGGGGATCTCATTCTAATGCACCTGGAAAAGGCAGAGCACCATCTATTAACACAAATTCCTTACCAACTGGCTTAGACCCATCAGTCATCAAACAGACCTCAAAATATTGTCTAACAGCTGATGAGGTTATTGAAAAATATAGAGAGGTTATTCTGCATTATAGCAAGTATAAGAATGCAGGTGTGGTAGAAACAGAAGCAACTATCAAGGCCGTCCTCATAATAATTGAACAAAGAAGATATTTGTTAGCTGCAGATTTTCTTGCCAACATAGTTTTTATAAATCTACAGCTATCTGATGAAGAAAAAATAACTCGATTTGATACTCTAGCAGAGTTGTATCATCAGATTGGATTCCATAGGAAAGCTTCTTTTTTTAGAAGAATTGCTGCAATGAGATGTGTAGCACCACAAAATAGACAACCAAATTGGATTCAATGTTACCACTTACTTCTGCAGACATTGCAAGGGTATAAGGTATCTCTTGATCCACTAGAGTATAAAAGAGATGGAGAACAAGGATGGCCAGCTTTGCAAACACAGATTCTCCAAGAACTTGTTGCAACTTGTATACACATGGACGAACATGCACTAGCCACCAGGCATCAAGCTTTTCTAGTTTGTGCCATGTTTCCACACCAAACCGACAAAGAACGCCAAAGTACATTCAATAGCTTAGAAAAACTTAGTGCCAAATGTGAAAGTTCTGCATCACCACTGGTTGTGCAACAGATAAGCATGATCATACCTCCAGTCACTTTCCATAGCATACCTTTCTGCAGACAAATCAAGGTTATGCCACCAACAAAAGAAAGAAAAGTTGAAAAATCTGATGCAAATATTCCAGAAGAAGATTTAGGTCCTTTCATATTCTCTCCTTTCACTTCGTTGGCAAATGCAAACAAAAATTTAGGAAAGTTTGACTTTGAGTGGGTGGAGGGAGACGTTTGTGAGGTAACTTTTGAGCTGGACAATCCCATGTCATTTGAGCTCAAAATCACGAGCATGACCTTGCTCTGTGAAGGTGTCGCATTTGAATGCTGGTCAACAACCGTTGTCTTGCCATCATACAGTCGGAATAACTCGGTTGTCCTCAGGGGAAGACCACAAGGTGTTGGAGAGATGTCTATTGTGGGTTACTCCACATGTATCTCGGGAGTTCACAGCAACTGCAAGTTCAAGTTTTTGCCTCAATTCAAGAAACCTTTGTACATTGTATCAGTCATACCTGCCTTACCTTGTGTACAGGTAAATATTTCAATAATTCAGTTATAAACAATTTAAAATTAGTTATTGAATTGAAATTTGTGAAAGATTAACTGTAATTTTGTCTTGATTTGATTAATAAAAATATAAATCTATTAACCTGTTAACTTCTTCTGCCGACATAAGTCGCCTGTGATGCGACACATTCATTTAGCAGTGACGGCTAACAGGTCAAAATTGCTTAAGAATAAATTTAATAAATTCCTTTGTTTCTTTCAGATTTTCTGTAATGAAGCATCTTCAGGAACTGGATTGGTGTCTGAAGGTGAGACTGAGGAAAAGAACTGCATTCAGTTGGGTTTGAATGCGGGTGAAACCGGCGAATGCAACATAATCATCCACAATATATCTGCACAACCAGTTGAATGTATTGATGTTCAGGTTGAATCAAAAATAGACAAAAGTCTCAGCACAGAAATATTTCAGTACAGTATTGAAAATCTTAAAACCCAGTTGCCAATTCCTCCTGGTGGAAAAGCATCCCTAACGCTCTATGTCTATGCAATGGCTGACTTCCTCCATTCGGCCAGGCTAAATGATGACTTTTCCGACGTCTATTCTTCCATTTCAGGAAGCGAACCTCATTCTCTTCTCTCAGGAGGACCGTCCTCATTACCCTCAAGACATTCTATGGCTAATTCCAGTACCAGAGGTGCCAGCACAAGACGAACAGATAGTACCATCTCTGTCACGTCTTCAAAATCAAGCTCAACCGTACGATCCAATTCCTCTGCCTCCAACCCTTCTGCTCATCCATCAGTACAGAACAAAACCTCCGGTGCATCAAATGTTGCAAGACATACTTTGGATGGGAACATAAAACTGAAATACTCTGGTGGTAATGGACTCGAAGGCGATTATTGGAGAGTGGCGGAAGTCGCTGTCAATGTGGAAGTGGTTTCGTCATTACTTGTCACAAAGTGGGATGCGCTGCCAGGGGAATTGCCTCACCAGTGCTACATTGTCCTGGATTTACTTAACACTTCTCAACATGAAATGGATCTTCATTACACCCCGAGTAAACATTTACTGATTGAAGCAGGTGAAAGCTGCCGTGTACCCGTCCCTGTTGATAGGTGTTCGCTGGACAAGGTCAACCAATTGTATAATCTGGTAAGTTTAATGTAAAGCAAATTGTTAATCATGTTCTACTATTTTACAATAGGTTCAGCTATTTGTATAACACTCAATATAAAAATTGATTAAAATTTTTAAATGTATTTTTATACACAATTTAATTCACTGAATTCTCTAAATAATGTATGGAAAAAATTATTTTCAGAGTAATATGAATGAAAATTTGCGCGACCCATCGGAAGTGTTGGGTGAACACGTTGCATCTTTAGTGGAACTGAGATGGATTTTGGGGCCTCAAGAAACTCCAGGAAGGGCATCCCTGAAAGGCATCACTTTTCCTCTGCACACTCATGATCTCATCACGATGTTGCCAATACAATGGGGTGAGAAGAAAGATTTCACTTTTTTATTTCAAATTTTCACTTTCTAACACCGTGTTGGGATGTATAGTGACTATTATTAAGCTTTATTTTCAATGAGATTTTTTTGTATAGTTTAATGGCATTAATTATTTAGGTGTTATAAGGTTAAAACTATATATTTCTCTGGGAAAAAGTGAAAGAATTTGTCTTAGGGTTATTTTTTCTCAAAGTCGTCAAACCTGAAATATTTTACTTATGTATCTTCATGATTCATATAATTGGAAGAAGGTATTTGCAACTGGTACCAGGTGCTATTTGTCAGATGAGTTTTTTAATTTGGTAATCATATCTAAGAGTTTAACGGTCTGATGTAATTGAGCAGTTTTTACTTCTTTAAAACACATTTGAAGTATTTTTTTTTTTCAAATTAACTGAAGCATTATGTGAACAAGACAAGAGGCTGATAAAACTTGTGTTGCAACAGTATTTGAGCAATAAAAATAATTTTCTGGTCGACTAAAGGATTTTAAAAAATTGTTCCAAATTTCAGAAGTAACTATTAATGGAAATCAAGTTGACGGCAATTCTGACAACTCTGGTGTTGTGGGTCAAATACTCGAGTTTAATGTCACCCTGACCAACACGAGCACAAATCCGTTGCCGCACCTTTTCCTGCGAACAACAACTTTTCAAGACCACCAAAATGGTCACCACAATTATCGGTTAGATGCGAAAATGTCGACCACAGGTGCTACCAAACTCATTATTCCCGAGGTATGTGTTTTTCTTTTTAATTTGAAATACTTTGGAACTTGTATGAAATAACAGAAATTTCGTAATTGTGTAGGCGCCGTAGGCTGCGTATGGCATGTACACCCTTCAATATTGATTTATACTTTTATTTGAAGCTTTACAACAAAGTTTGCTTAATAACAATTCTTTTTATGGGTATTCTGACCAATATGTACTAATTATTTTAAAATTTAATTGAAAAGTTTTGATTCTAATGAAAAATATTTGTTTTTAACTTGTAAAATTTTCTTGGTTAAAGTTTTTTACCAAGCTCATTGAGAGTTTATTTGAAGCTCTACAACATATTTTGCTTAACAACATTTGTTTGTATAGGTGTTCTAACAAATATGCACTAATTATTTTTCAATTTGATTGAAATTATTTTATTTTAATGAAAAACAGATTTTTTTTTTAACTTGAAAATTTTCTTGGTTAAACTATTTTACTAAGATTATTGCTGGTTTATTTCAAGTTTTACAACAAATTTTGCTAAGCAAAATTTGTTTGTATGAGTATTCTAACTAACAGGGACTGATTATTTTGTCAATTTAGTTGAATACTTTTTGTTTTAATGAAAAAATACATTTTTTGAACAAACTAATTTGTTATTTTTGGTTTTACAGCAATAATTATTTAACATTCATTATGAATGATCTATATCAAATAAAATTTTCTGTTAAACTGAATTTATCGAACAAACTCTGTTTTATTTAACTGTTTTAAATACGGGAGAATCAGGATAGGTTGTGTTTGGTTCGCTCCTATAGCCGTTATTGTTTATATTTAATGAACTGGAAGAATAAAATGTTCCAATTGCATCTATTGTTGCCGACAGCAAGACAAAAAAATTCCAACTGTCATCGTATTTTATAATAATTCATAAGCTACTGGTTGTTTTGTTTTTGGCAAGCTTTGGTGTGTGACCTGTCATACCTCTAATTTTGTATTTTAGTGTAGGATTGGATGTCCACTTAGGTTATATTGTGTGAATACTATCTGATCTTAGGCTTGGTTTGTAGAATGTCCTCTACAAAAACATCATCAATATCCTTTGTACTTATTTTCATAATTATAGCCAATATGGAGACCTGTTGTTTTTTTAGATATGTTAGCAACTAATGGATCTTGGCAGCATTTCTTCATTAATAGAGATAAATATCTTTATTTTATAATTATTTTTATTATTAATATAAGCAAAGTAAAAAGCCAATAATTCCTTTCCAGTTGAATGCAGATGCAGCTTTCACTCACGGATGTGGCCTCATTTTTTTCACGGCAGGTGTCTACAAAGTTGAAGTGAGTTGCTCGCCAGTGATTGAAAATCAACCTGGAGCCATCTATGAAAATGTCACCTCGACCAATCACCACCATGCGTGGAAGTTTGCTCCAGCCCTCGAAATTACGATCGCAGATTTATAGTGAACTTTTCCTTCATTTTTGTGATTTTACTTTGGCTGAAATTTTTCTTTCTGTTTCATCGTTGTTGGCTGTAATTAAGAAACTGAAGTATTACTTTTGTGAATTTGAAAGAAAAATCTTGCCAATTTGTTTTAGTTTGAAAATAAATATAAAAATTGATTGTTGATATCTTTGTGTAAAAATGTAAAGTTTTCAGTTTCATTTTAATTCTTAATCCTTATATGTATTTTTTGTTGGTTCTATTTTTATTTTAATGAAGAATTTTATATATTTGGGAAAAAATTTCCTCAATAATTGTATTATTTAAACTTTAATAATGTAAAATTCTATAGACAAAGTACGAGATTTTTAGAAATACATTTTTGAGTAAGTCATTATTTTAGTTGTACGTTTTAAATTAATATATTATCTGCGATATTTCAAAAAGGTAAATATTGATAAATAAATTGAAATTCATACCAAATATAATGTTAATATCGTTAAAACTATAATGTCTTATTTAAATTTTTGTACAAAATGGCATCACAATTGCAACTGGAAATATACATACCAGATGCATCTATAATGCTCCAATTATGTTGTAACTAAACATCGAGTAGTGTTGCAAGTTTGCCTATAGTTTCTTGAATTTTTGCAACAACAGTAGAATAACTTTATGTACTGAAGCCCTTATCCATTCATAATGAAAATTAATGAGTTTCTTTTTTCAATGTTACATTGATGTAGAGTTCCACGTCATAGAAATAATAGTGATAAGCCAAAGTATGTATCATTTGCAAAAAAATATTAATAAACAAAATCATTATTTCACCATACCTTTCATTATTGTTATTCTCAAATACGAAATTAGTTCATAATTAGCATAAAAACTTGACTTAGCTTTATTGACATAAAATTGAATACATTTTATCCCTTCTACTTTTCTGTACAGAGCCTGCTCTTCAAGTACACGAACAATGGAACTTCTGTTAGTGTAGCTTGAAGAACATCCTTTTACAAAGGAAGCAGATAACTATACAGTAGATGCATATTTTTTTTAAATCTGCAATATTGGGAATGTTAAGTTGAGCATATAATGGTCTTGTCTAAAATTTTATTTTTGTGAAAATGTTTTACCTTTAGCTTTAGTGAGAATAATAAAAAAAATAATTTGTATTTATTGTATTATAATTAGTGTTAAGCATGAACAGTATGAATAAATAACTATAAAAATTTTGTGATAGCTGAATATTATTTAATATGTTTAATGAAATATATATTTTATTATTGGATATATTTTTTTTATTTAAAAAATCAAATCTTTATTGTAATTATTAATTGGTTTTAATGTATTTTGTTTTATTTATCTACAGCATCAAATAATAAGCGAGACAGTGTGTGTGAGTGTACATCAATTAAAAGTTTTTTAACCCTTATGTAAACATTGTTATAATAAATGGGTAGCAGCACTCTTTGCCTCAGTAGTCAATGTGCTGTATCATTTTCTATAATAACAAAAATTAATAAATGGATAAGTTATTTTGCAACTAAACATTACAACAGCTGCACCACATCTGTCCTAAATTTTTCACAACTGTAGAGGCTTGTAATTATGAATGAAGCTATTCTGGTGTATCATTGTGAAGTAAAAGTACCTGAAAAAGTCAGTCCATGCCAGAGTAAATTGCGTAAAGTTTGTGAAATAATTCTATAACTAAATGCAACATAAGTTGAAGGCTTGACATTTGATGTTAATCCTAATGTTTGAACTATTCCTTAAGAATTACAGTTTTTAAGCATGTCAAAATACTAGTTTAAATTTAACTTTATTTTTTTTTATTATCTCCTGTTTATCACTTTCTGGTCATGGTTAAAACCAGTGCAGTCAATGTATTTGCCGGCTCTTATCAGAATATTTAAACAGGGTTGATAAGTCGGGTGATTGTTTTTAAAGAGAAAAGTTATGAGGATCTTTTCTACAGATGTTGGAAAAGTACAAACCGATTCTGGGTATCCTTTGCATCCATAAATGAGTGCTGCAATACATCTAAGTTTTGGGAATAAATATTTCCACCCAGGAAGAAGAGGTTAAACTAGCAACCTTGTATCCGAAAATATTTTTTCATTAAGCAACTATACTGTTACAATTAATTCTCCAGGCATGCAAACTAAATATTGTTCTAAAATATTACCAAAAACCCAAATATCAGAGGTACTGCTAAAAGTCTAAAAAGTAAACAATTTTTCCAATCTTGTTTGGCCAATTTTTTCACTTGGAAAATAATTCAAAGTATAATTAATTTATTAGAGGAATTACAGTATAAAAGATGAGAAAAATAACATCCAACTATTAATTTGTTGAGTCATTGGTGGAACGTTAGAATTAGGAACTTCTTTTACCATAATTTGTATTGGAGATATACGCTGAAAAGCTTCAGGCCTTCTTTATTGAGTAATATAAGTACGATAGTTTTTGATCCTTCTTTTCTTGCATCTGGTTTCCTTAGTAAGTGCCTAAAGTTGAATTAGTAATAGAGGTTTAATCTGTAAGATTATTCACCATTTGTTGTGTGAATGTAATATTATTGTTAATTTGGATTCATGCCTTTATTTTTTAACTTTGGAAATAAATGCCAGTATTGATTCTGTGCATTGAAATTCATATAGTCTGATGGTAGTTTTTTTTATATGTATGTATAATGAAATTTATTGAATCTTCCATTTAGAATGTATATTAAAGTTGTCCTGATGTACAAAATTTAGTTTCCTTTAATATTGTCAATAATTTCAATGTAAATAAATGTATAATTTATGTAGAATATATAAAAATTATAATTGTATTAATAAATCTATGATAATTATTCACGTTTTTTTGCAAAACTAATTATTTTATTTTAAGTTTTAACGAACCTAATCCTCACAAATACTTTTCAATGGAAGATTTGATATTCAACTCTTACTAGTCAAATATTTTTTACTTAATCGAACCAGCCTTTCATGGTTCGTACCTTTCAGATAATGCATTTAATGTTTGGTCAAAGAATACATTTTAAACCCTTGTGTGAAAATTTTTTATTTTAGTAGTTATGTTTCACTGCAATATCACCACCCATAGAGACGGTCAAGTTATGCCTCTACATGCATAGGATAATTTGAATGCTCAAAATAGTGTCAAGACAATATATAAACTTATTTTCTATACTATTCATCCTTGATCATTTTCTCAACCACGATTATATTATAAATATTTGTTGGTGACTAGTTGCAAACGTTTCAATGACTAAGAATTTTTATATAGTTATCATATTTTAGGAACCAAAGCCGTAACTGACTATTAATTTGTTAGTAAGGAACTATCACATGACTAAACACTGAATATCTGAGTAATCTATGAAATTGAAGATTTTTTTAATTACCTTGAATTATTTTGGAGCTCAAATTATATTTATTTTGTATTAACAGTTTATTAATGTAAATAATTGTTATCTGATGTTTAGTAATCATTTTTTTTTCAAATCATTTTGTAATTATTGTTTAAAAGTCATTATTTGACGCTATTAACTTTTGAAAAATCAATTGTAATAATGTATATTGGCATATTATTCTTTAATTAACCTATGTAAAACTTGTTCATATTAAAAATTTCATAAACATTTTAATGAGTTTTTATACAGTCTAGCCTTTATTAGTCTAAATATAGTGTTACTAAAACATATGCATGTAAGAAAATAATTAACGTGTTGGATAATTAAACTATCGGTATATGTATTTTTATTTAATTTAAACCACAGACACTTGTCTCCTATCAACTCCAGCCACACTGACCATTCTGATCAGTGAAATAACCTGATTAGTGACTAACACATGATTAATTTATATTCATTTAATGTTTTAATCACCTTGTCTTTTTGTAAATTAGATATACATTAAAATTTATAAAAAAAAGTTCTATGCTTAAAGGCCTTAAAATTCAAGAATGGAAAAGCTAACTAGATCTGACACATTGATCACTTTTGACCAAGTGAACCAATCCTATTTTCATAAATGTTGTTATCCAAATATTTGTTCTTGGGCAAAGATAAAAACAATGCTTCCTCATCAATGTACAGTCTAATAATAATTATCAAAAACATAAAACTAGTTTTTAAAAATTTTTGTAATGAACATTTAAAAGTACCGTAACGCATTGAATAATCTGGAAGCCTAATTGAAGAAGGCTTCCTAATGAGAAAATCATTTCTATATTTTTTTTAAGAATTAATGTGAATGGTCATGTGTAATGAATGAAGAATTGATTGGCAATCGTACCTCAGTTAATCGTCCCTATACATAAAGTGAGAAACAAATGGTAGTCAATACCTTATTTGTTCATGCTGAATTGTTACTAGCAATGGTCATCGATGTCTGTTGACGACAGTTGTTTGCAAAACAATGAAGCTGACATTACGAAGTTTATTACATGCAAACAAAATTTGGCTTTAATTAAGGTAAGGTAAAACATCATCAAACACATGGCAAAATAAAATTAAGTAATATAAATAAAACTAGTAATCCACAAACCAAACGGCTCATTAACTTTTTAAGAAAATATTTAATCACAAATTCACCTTAGTGACTATTCATGTATACTTCATTTCCAATCCAGAGATGCATAAATTAAGCCAAAATATAACAAAAATGTTACATGAACACTAATGGACCTAAGGGAGGTGTAATGATTGTTGTTCGCTCCAACATTCATCATACAAAGTTGTTACTACAAACTGACTTACAGGTTATAGCTATCCAAATGCAAACCG
>JARUHE010017143.1:0-16750 GCA_031471125.1 Archaeomysis grebnitzkii | reverse complement strand
TTATCACAACTAATTTTATCTCAAAAAAAAACATTTGAATAGAAATACAAGACAAATTAATATAAACTTAAGAAATAAAAAATACATGAAAGTAAAAAAAAGACATTTCAAGGCTAGCAAATATTACTGAACTTCTAAGAGAAATTTGTTTGATTATTTTTCAAACTCTCAGAAGTTTCAATTAATAAATGATAAAGTTTAATCTTTACCTAATGGAATGGTGGGTTTCGTTTCAGAACAAATAACTTTCAAATGAACATAGGAAATAAATTGAATTGATAAAAACATTTGAATTTTTCAAGTTACACAACCTATTGTATTATTATTCTCTTTCAAGACACGCCCATAATCCATAACGAACATTGCTACCTGTTGAGGAGCCAAAACTTTGTGAATATAAAACTGATGTTATTTCAACTGAAATTTAATTCTATGCGATTGAAAATTTTTTAAAAATCAGGCACACGGTGGCATAAGAATCCGAAATAATGGATCAAATTACAGACATCGCCGGCATTTGCGAATTATGAAGGATTAGCAGCACTTCACTTTTTGAAGAGCAACACTCTAGAGATGAAACCATTCGTAGTTTTTTTTTATTTTACGGCAAATTGATAAGGAGAACAATTTTTCTACTTTGCACCTTCGAATTTATGTTATCTTACATTTTTGTAATCAGTTGGACCTGACTAGCATGCGATGCTTTAGAGCTGCGCCAGAAAATGTGACAATAATTTAGCGCCATGTCCTACAATAGACAATGATGATATAATATGAAGAATACAAAACATTTCATTCATATCTATTCAGTTTATATTTTAAAAAAAATAATTACATCCTGTTTTGAATAATAATCACTTGTTAACGTGCTGGTATTATTTGTAAATTTATTTCTCAAATAAATATGCATTTCCTACATTATTATGATATTGTGAATAATAATGTTGAGATCGTTGAGTTTTATTTTTTTTTAAAGTTGAGAGATAAATTTAATTAAACAAACTAAACAAACAAATTTACATATTCAATAAACCAATGGAAACATAATAAATATGTGTAATGTTTTAGAATATTTTTAAATTTTAAATATCAAGAACATTTAAAAAAAATATAATATATAGAATTTTTTTATATAAGCAAAGTTATTATTCAGCTCATTATCTATAAACTTTGTTCAATGAAAAAACTGAAATTAAAAATGAACGCGAGACGCCGACGACGACAACGGACTGACACAGCATGTCGATTGTAATAGGGTATCCGTAGGATGGATACCCTAACAAATGAATGCACATCGAAAAAAATTAAAAATATTAAAATAAGTACATAAATATGCGAAACAAATTGAAACAATTTGATAAAAAAATCGAAAATTAATAAAAGACTAAAATAATTTTGAACCTAAAAACGTTGAATTTGAACACGTGGCAGGATAGAGAGAAAGGATTGAGAGATGTTCTCACGCGCCTTTCACAGCTCTTTTGTTTAGGCTTATTTTCATCGACTTTCGGTGTCATCACAATCGTCTTTCCCGCCAACGTTTGTTTACTCTTTAGTGCTAAAGAGGCATTAAAGCCACATGCCATAAAGGTTGGTTTCAATGCTAACTTAATGCAACTTGATCCTTATGGCATCTAACAATTAGTCATTTAAAATATATTGCCGGAGTGGAAACGTAAAAGACTTTAGTTGGTAATTTCGAGCTTTTGAATAATAAGAACGTTGATGTTAAGAAATTATGTTAATTAAGTATGATTAGTCATTAATGGTTTATTCAGCACTAGCTCCCATCAGAATATTATTCAGTAACTTTCCTTTGAAATTTCGAAACTTAGCAGTAAACGTAAATGTCAAATAAATCAATTGTTCAAAACTATTGAAAATGATAAATTATTCTGAATAAAACCAAACATGCGTTTTCTTTTCAAGCAAAAAACGAATTTAAAAATTCAAAGTCATCATGCTTCACTGACCTACAATACAAATCACACAAAAACGTGGACATTAATTCAAAATTTCACTGTTCACATAGTTTGAATGGCGAACACTTAAGAATTTAGTTGGGTTTGGTCGAAGTTCGAACCATTCTTTAAATTTGGTTTTGTCCGCAGACATAATTGAAGTTTCACCAAGCTTATGGTTAAATCGACACAATGTCACATCGACTGTGATCACTCAGCGTAATTATGAATTAATTAAGACCGCGAAAACGATGTTGAACTCGCCAATACGTTTGTTGACTAACTATCTCGTCTGTTGATTCCTAATTAGTCACAACGCCGCTTTTAGATGATGAATTTCTCGCTACAATCCCCTCAAGAAAAGTTCTAAGCATACCTCATGTACCAAATGTAAGTGGACGAACGCATATACTTGGCACGTTTTATTCACAAACCACGTACGTGCGTATTTTGTGAATACAACGAACCATGTACGAACGCATTTTCTCCACGTACGTGAGGTACAATTAGTACGCGCATGTACGGGTAACGCAAGTCTTCTCAGTTTTTTAAATAATTATAATTATATTTTATGTTGAAATTATATTTCAAAATATTTCCACACCTAAAATTTGCATTTTTGTTCTCTAATTAATCCCGCATATAAGAAATAGTAAAACAAAAGCATAGAAAAGGCGTTCGATATGAAATATATTTCTACAACTTTAAATAATGTAACAAAAATCACGAACATTTGTTCAGCAATAATAGTACCCACCAATGAGCAGAGTAGAAATAATATTTTTTAAGGAAAAAAATGTATAAACAAATATTTTTCGCCACCATAAACATTGCAAGACTCTTCAAACAATAACTGATCGCTACACTTTGACACATACGATTGTGTGAAAATGGTAGGAACCATGAAACAAATAAAAAATAATAATCCCTAAATCTCAATACCTTATTTAATTATTTTACAGCACATATAGCTTAATTCTTATCAGAATTACCAAACTCACATACTGTAATTATGTCAATCAATACAAATAAAGCAAAATATAATTGATCGAAAATACTAATCAAAGAAACAACCAATGATAAGAAAGTACAACTAATAAAATAATTTCAATTCTCGGAATCTCCCCTTGTTTCGAACCTACCCTCTCTCGGCCTCACCTTCAAGTTTATTTCAATACCGAGTCTCGCCTTCTGTACCTCCCCTCACTTTCCGTTCTGCTGTTCCAGTGAATGAACAAACAAAAACTTTCGTTATAAAAAAAAAGTTAAAGGTAAATACAACTCACAATTAAACTATAAAAGAAGCCATTGCCGACAGAGTAAGGTGATACATTTCAATACATACTTTAACAACGAACAATTACTCTTAAGAATCAGTCTTTTGTCAGAAATGCATAAAACAATGATTTTCCAAGAAATACTTCCGACATTGTTAAATAGAGATGATAAAAATAGTATATTTAATAAACAATGACGTAATTCTACAAACAAAATTCAAGCAAACTTCACACGCCGACGACAGCAACGACATCGTTAAGACACCACCAAGTCCCAAATTCGTTTCATTCTTTCAACAAAAAAGACTTATGATGAAACGGACTAGTTCTGGATTTTCATCTCCATTTCAACAACCGAAGATGAAATTAAAAATAATAATAAAAACGGCAAAAAATTATTAAAACGGAAATAAAAACCTGAACAAAAATCGTCGTCGATGTCCACCCTCCGAATCGAGGATCAGGATTAACATCAAACTTTATCTCGAAGCGAATATCGATCTGTCCCACAATCGATATTTCGAGGAATTCGTTTGCATTAACCAGCGGCTTTTTATGCAGCAGCCATGGCAAGGTTTATCTCCAATGAAAAACAAAGCTCAGGTTTATCTCCAATGAAAAACAAAGCTCAGGTTTATCTCCAATGGAAAACAAAGCTCAGGCATATCTCCAATGAAAAATAAAGCTTACGTTTATCCTCGATGAAAAAACAAAGCTTAGGTTTATATTCAATGAAAATGAAAGTTCAGGTTTATCTACAATGAAAAACAAATCTCAGGTTTATTTTCAATGAAAAACAGGGCTTAGGTTTTTATTTTCAAAAATATACAATACATATTAATACACGTTAAGTACTATAATAGTTTATCAATTATATAAGATTTTTTTTTAAATAACATGTTGATGAACAGATAACTGCCTAGTGGTTATTAAACCAAAATATTTAAGCGAATTCAATAGTAAAACAATTTTATTTCACTTTAATTAATTTGAATTTGTTTTCAATCGACAAAAATATGCCATTGACAAAACTATGACGTAATTCTTTTCGTTCTACCAGTTGTCCTTCTGATAGGCTTATCGCATTTAGAAATGGTAAGTTTCTATATACGATTGTATCCTTAACCTGTAATGATATTAATAGTCCGTTACAATTTTTAATATTGTATGGGTATACTGTAATACAAAACAATAACAATTCAATAATTATTATTGTATTCATATAACACCAATTTTTATCGATTCTTAACCTACAAATCACACTAACAATTAAAATAATTATTGTCGCTAGCGAAACCAAATGGACGTAAGTGTCCGCAAGCAAATCGAAAGCAGTAGAAGTGTGCATGAACTAATTGCTTGCATTAAAACAAAGCTGCCTTTGGCATATCAAACAACGATCTCGGAGGCAACAAATTGTTAATGAAGGCAACACGAAAGCAATGAATGGTAAACAACGACCATTCAATGTCTGATGGCAAACATGCGTGCCATGCAATAGGGAAAGATTTGCATGCTTACTCTATAGTAATTTGGTCTTTAGGGAAATGGTAGTCTGGTGTTAGGGGGTGAAGAGAAACAAAAACAAGTTCTTAGGGGGGGGGGGGGGATAACAGGTCTGACTAGTTGGACGAGATACCTTAATTCAATTTAGTATTAATTTGTGACGAATTATTTATCGTTTATTGTTATTTGTCATGAATTAAAATAATCATTAATCAATTCAATTCAACTGTGTTCGTATCTAAGCTATAGCCTACATAGATCGAGTACCACCATAGCCAGAGTTGATAATTCAGTGTTATGTGTCTATGGGTGTCAATAAACAGACATTGCCTACTGAAATTTAAAGCTACAAAATGATAAAAAAAAAACTTTTAGTTTAACAAGTGTTTGTGAGAATATTTCGAAAAGTTGGTAGATTTAGGTCTTGTATAATTCGATAAATATGCAGCAACAAAATAATAAACATTAATAAATCCAAATAACTAAAGAAAAATTTGACAAGATCTTAAAAAGAATGCAGAAGTATGGAGGAGAATAGTGAAGAAATACTTTGATGAAAACTTTATTGACATTCTACATTAAAATGATATAAAATTCCTTTTAGCATACCATACAGGAGAACCTGATGACTAACTCGTATGACAAGCTGAAGCCTATTCTATAGTGAAACTAATAATAACTACTACTATAGCTTATCACAAAAATATTGTTTATTCACATTTTTTTAATTTTATAGCAAATTATATAATTATAATTATTTATTATACAAAATAAAATAAAAAGTTTTTATGTATTCTTTAGTACTCATATTTATTGCTTATAGTTTATTAACAAATTATATCGAATGCAAATTTTTGTGTAGACAACTGAAGTGTACTTATGGGTTTATAATTACTTACAATAGCATATATTCAATAAATGTTAATATAAATAAACAATGTACTTATGTTTTATTCCTACACAATTAACTTTCATAAAGCACACTCTAGCAAGAAAAAATTCCGTGTTTATTTTTAGTTCTTTCAAACAAATGAAAAAACATTGAAATAAAAGATGATCGTTTGTCATCATTATTCACAATGATGTGCCTAATAAGAGGCACAGCGAGACGTCTTTCCTTCATACAAATGGGCATCGCAACATGATTCGTTCAGACAAAGATTGCGAAACAAAAAAATTTGAATTTCATTTCGTCATCCACAATGTCGGACAGATTTGGAGATATTTTATTTCTAAAACATGAATCGAAAATAGAGTTAAAAAACATTTGACCACAAAAATATAAGACTATTCAGCGTTAAATGACGGGAGTCTGAAAAATGGTACCGACTCCGGCTACAAAAATGATTATAATTTATGTAAATAAAACTTATTTATAATCTAAGGTTTACATTGAGTGCTCGTAAAGTTTTTTTCTAAATGGTTATAAATTATTGGTATTAAGTACTATTAATTTATGAAACTTTATAGTTGAAACTAATTTATAAGATTTAAGTACAAAATATATTATTATAAAATTGTGTGTCGGAGTCGGACATTTTATGTACCGACCCACAGCCCTGCTTCACATCAAACTTGAAGGATCGGGTGGTCACTTACATCAATGTTTTGAAGACCAGTCAAATTATAGATTATGGCGTGACATTCAAACAAAAGTCGTCATTTTGCGGGCATAAACAACAGCTATAAATCTCATTCACTCAAGAGTTCGCTCTTCAAACTACATAAGCAACAACTGTATCACTACTACAACTCTCTAATATAAAATATAACCTAAGACCGACATGCCATCAACGCCGGAAAAGCAACACCAAAAATAATCACATTTCCATTTTACCTCTAAGGGCATAAATGTTTATTAATTTCAAGGCTATCTTCAACGTTAATTTTAATGTATTATTGTCCTTACGGGAAAAAGTATTAAATAATAATGTAAACACTTCAATGTTAATAATTACAAAAATAAACACAGGCAAAATAATCAATGGCCTCCAAGCTGGCGAGGAAAGAAGTTGTGCCCAAGTAAGCGACATGAAGAGATGATGGTGCAATATGGCGAGGCAGTGAACCATTAAGATTAACCTCGTTTGGTCATCATAAAAAGGCGAAAAAACGGCCGACCAGACCTTTGGCAATCCATCAAACAGATTTGGTGAGACTATTGAATAGAAATTTAATTGAAATAATATTCAAGCAGAAAATAAATCTCAAAATTACATTGACAAACTACGTGTTCAATACAATTCTATAATTATTATTACCTTTTTCAAAACAAAAAACATTAAGTAAACGTACAATCACAAAATATTTTCTATTAAATACATTTTCAAACAAGTTTTTTAATCAATGACAACAAATGTATCATTTAATACCAGACCAACAAGACCGCTAGACTAACTATTCATTACTGCTGCCAATGAAATATGGAACACGGCGAAACAAAAATGCATTTTCTAAAAGAAAGCAAACATAATTTTTAGGATAGAAACCCATAAACTACATTGGTAGCTTATTAATGAAAGTACTTTCTAGCAGTTCTTGATAAAACGTTTAATTTTGGCCTTATTTCGCAAATGCTATTAATAATTTTAATTTGCAAATTGTTAAGTATAATCATATCTGGAAAACGAAAAACAAACCAAATCAGAAAACAATCGGCCACAACTGTCCTAATTAAGAAAAATAAAAGTTTCCATTTCAGAAGGATAATTCGATAATTGAGGTTAACCAATATTCTCTCTGGTTAGCACTGGTCGGCCGATCACTTGAACAACAACGAATGTATCACTTCAACCCTTAACTATCCATAGATACGATTTCGTCACATACGGGAAAGGTTATTTCCAATGTTAATCCCAATGTATTTTAGTCCTTATGGTAAACTAAACATGCTTGTATGGTTAACAGGCTACTCAACCAAAGTTTACACTCGCATTAATGAAGCGTAAGCAAGAAGATTTGAGTTCATTTTTTGTTGATAAATTTCTCCTGTTGTTCACAAACATTTTTAAATCAAGAACCTTTTTTCTTTTGCTGAAAATTTTGCCGATAACATTTTTTTGAGCCAAAATTGTTCACAGAATACTCTTATTTTAGTGTCGCCTAGCCTGTGGATTTTTACTGTAAGGCTAGGCTAGTCTTGAGTTTAATGTAAGACAAGTCCAATTTTAATAATAGAGTCTATGCAATACTCGAACCTTTTCAAGGACCAAATTTATATTTTTATTACCCAACAAAACACTTTCCCGATGGAAACCAAAACGAAAGCTCAGCCAGAGGTGTTCACTGGCACAAAAGAGCCGAAATTTTACGCCCGAATCACTCGCGGATTGTCCGCAGGAAAAGATCTTACCTGGCGACAGCTGCTGTGCCGCATGTGAAACTAACGTCAATAATAATTTTTATTGTTTTTAATAACAATAATAATATTTTTTCTGTAACCACATAAACAACCGCAAATGAATTCGTTTTCAGCTCTTAACAACATCGTGTTCCACAATTGGGTCGATTTATTACATTAAATTGGTTTTAAATGGAAAATAATACATTAGATAGTTTGGAGGATTTTAAAAAGTTATCAACATTATAGATTAACAATTAAGAATTATTCGCATTTAAATAATAAATAATTAAATACAATCTGTATATGCATATGAATATGCAAATCATGCACTATATAGCGAGTTGATTCATGCAATTTGAATAACCATTTGTTAATGTAAAACGAAAATTACTTTGAAAACAGATTTTGTTAGAAACTAATTCAAGAAATAAATTAACAGTTTCTTCGATTAAATATACAATAAATACATTAAAACATGAAGGGTACATTTTAAACATAATTCATTAGTCCATTAAAACATGAAAGGTACATTTTAAACATAATTCATTAGTCCATTAAAACATGAAGGATATATTTTAAACATAATAAAAGTTGACTTCGGACCAATACTGTAACGGGTTTTGTCAGACATCAATGGATTATTAATAATTAAAAAGGTCTGTCGGTGATTTAAGAAAACCCGAAAAAAAGGCGCATCGTCAAGTGAGTTTATTTATGAAACGAATTATGAAGTGTAGCGGAGGTCGGCTGGTGTCCATATAAGGAGGGTACTTAAAATTCAAACTTCTGTTGAACGATTTGGAAAATTTATTAATACACGAATCACGGCACATTGTAATACATTAAACATTGAAATTCATTGGAGATTTATGTCCCTATTAAAAATTATATTTTTGCTTCCAAAAATTTCGTCGGTCTGTTTGATGCACTTGGAACAATCGTCTAAATGCAATCTGTGCACAACATTCAAGTATTTGTGTGAAAATAGAAACAAAATGTCTGTTTGATAAAAAAAAACTTATTACTTTAAAACTAAAATATAACATTGCTAATTAACTCCATCAAGAAATAGTCGTTGGTTTTAGTTAAGTTCACGAACAACATCGACAAAATATTTAAAACGAAGAAAAAAACAAAAAATAAAGAAGAAAGCAAAATAATGGTATAAGCAAAAAATAAAACGGAGGGCACATTTAGAACCCTACCAAGAACAAAACCACAAGTTTATGAAAACAACATTTAAGATAAAATTTAAAGCGAGAAAACCAGAACAATCTGGAAAAAACCGACGTGAAGAAAACAAGTGAACTTTACTGGAATCGAAAACTGACCAAATAAAAGCAATGAAAGAAAAACAATTGAAGTGACTTTTTGCTTTATCCGAAAGTTTAATCGTTTTGAATAAATAAATAAATAAAACACTTGGCTCAAGGCTGCAGTTCGTTCACCTTCAAATGTTGTCTAGTTTCATAAATGATTTTTCACCTTAATTAGTGATCTACTTTTTGAACTCGCTTGAACACCAATTCTCAATTAGAATACACAACTAAATACGAATTATTACACCTCTTATTTTCAGCCTATTTAAATAAAGTTATTTAAATAAAGTTAATTAAATAAACAAATACACAAATTAAGAACATTTTTCTACAAAAATTGAATGTTTTTACACGTTTTGGAATCCTAGATCTTTAAGATATGCAATTTATGCATACAACTTTCATTTCATTTGGGCCTTTCCACACTGGAACATTAATTCTTATTGAGGTTATTTAGGATTTGTTTACCAAATAATAATAAGTTTGTTTGTGAATCATAATCACCACGATCATTCAACCATGGAACTTAATAAATCATTATTTAGTAATTCCAATCAGAATGCTTGACTTCAATCATAAATAAATGCAATCAATCAACTCGCAAAAAGACTTAAATATTTACTTCATGTAGTTAGTTTCTCTTTCTCACCCTTTCCCATCTTTCTATCTTCATACTTTTTTAATTCATCCCTTCGCTAAGCTTTCTTTCCCCCTTATTTTTTATAATGATCCTTTACAAATGAATTAAGTATAGAATCATCAAACACTGAACATTCAACCAAAGACCATTCGAACAAATTGTTACATCGCAGGGTTACCTACCCTCACTTCAAATCAAAAACCAAAACCTGAATTATATTTTCTACCAAAAAAATAACGAAAAAACTTAACTTGCCAACAAGATTTGGAGACAAAGTTTTTTTTCTGCGGATAAATGATTTGGTTTAAATAGCGACGATCGAATCACCTCGTCTGACCTTTCACCCGACGTCACTCGAATATTGGGTGTCGCTGCTCTCATTCACAGTCAACATATAATAACAATAATAAATAATCATATAAATATAAATAATATCAATATAAATAATTATAATAATATAAATATAAATAATAATAACATAAATACAAATAATTATATTAATAATAATAAAAATATAAATAATTATAATAATAATAATAATATAAATAATTATAATAATAATAATATCAATATAAATAATTATACTACAGAATAGTAAATTATTATCATTATTAAACAACTCTAACGTCTCAAGTTAGTCCGAGATATGTTTGGAAATATTTTCAGAAATGAAGACACACAAAACTGGGACAAATAAATGAATAAACTAAAAACTTTTTTCGCTTTTAAATTGAAAAAAAACTAATTTGTAAAATTGACAACATTTAAACTAGTATAAAATGTAGTCCGACAAAATAATGCCTGGTTTAAAGTTTTATAAAACAAATAAAAGTACACTTAAACTATCAACAACTGAACAAACATTACACAATCATACTTCATAATTACGTAGAAAACAAATCTATCCATAATGTGTAATGCAATGAACCAGTAAATTAGTTCAACATACAAGATTTAATTCAAACAATTTTACTGAAATTTCACTGAAAAGATGAGAATTATGAAATACAATGTTACCCAATTTTAACATTTAATATTTGACCTCATGGATTTCATAACGAACGAACGAACGCCACACAGTATGCGTTTCGAAGATTAAATTCATAAACTATAAATTCTGAACAACTACATCAAAACCAACATATGCCATTCAATTCATTCATACATTGTTAACAAGATTTTTATTCGAATATTTATTATTTTTAGAACATTGCAAAACAATTACATTTAAACAATATAGAAACATACGAACATTTGAGAATATAATAAAAGTCTGAACAATAGAACTTTTTAAATAAGCCAAACAAAAAATGTTTTGTCTGGCGTAAGAAAACAATGAATAATCCAAATGAACTTTCAATGCTTGAGTGACCTTAATTAAAATGTAAATAAAATTTATTCGTCAGCACTTCTATTCTAAAACATTATTGACAAGTTTACAGATGAATGATTTGATTGAACAATATCATTTAATGGTTTTTATTCACAGTTCATGAACAGAAATTATTTTCATTTCAGTAAAACATTTTTTTAAAGAATCGAATGGAAGTCTTCCATAATTTTAGAATTGTTTTTTTTTTAATATTTAAACTTTAGCATCAATTCTAAAACTAGCCATAGATGACCAGCAATCTCGCGTTAAGTAAACAGACATTCTGTTTTTTGGCTATAATTCGACAAATATTTGTTTATGAAAAAATATTCATGGGAAGGTACTGCTCCAAAGTTCGAACAGCGCACGGTTATTTTAAATTAAAACATTCAGTATGACCTATAGACTTCATAAAGGAATAGACATGGTTGTTTCAGGCTGAAACTAGCTGTATTCCTTTATGAAATCTACAGGTCCTATAGTGTTTTATATTAAAATAGACGTGCGCTGTTCAAACTTTGGATGGTCATAATAAACAGCGCTGTTGTTCAAACACATTTGTTGTAACTCTTTAAATGAAAAAAAACTTTGAACTTTTGATGAAATATAATCAGTTAAAAAATGCGGTTCTTTGGTTATAACTCCGTAAATATAAATTTTTGGGAAAACAATTTCGACAAAATTAGCTGGAAGGTTAGCAACAACTTTTATTTAATTAAAGTTATTTGTACCTCTTTAAATATAGATATTTAAGGGGATGATTTCACCAAAATGTGTTTTTTTCTTTGTTTGGGTAGATTAAAGTGTAAGTAAAATAATTTAAAAAAAATCCTAAATTATTTTTTTTAATTGTAATTTAAAAAAGGGGAATAATTATGGACTGCGTTTCACAAGACATAGTTTGAAAAGGATAAGAGGAAAATAATGGAGAGCACTTCACAAGACAGAATCAAATATACGAATAGACTAATAATAAATGATAATAACGCATGATAACATAGAATCTTGAAATGGATTTTTCGGTTATTTCCTACTTTTAGGTAAAATACTTGTTCCAGCGAGCACCATTTGCTTATTTTTATTGTAGAACAAAACCAAATACATCGTTGGAATCCTGAAGCCATTGGGAAGAGACGCAGAGAACGTTTTGGTTTAGTTATTTGGTTAGAGGCTCGCAAATATTGAAGAACATCTTTATGTATCATAACGACCTATACAATCTGAGCAAAATTGTATTTTTGATTGTAACAAACAACAAAATAAACTAGCCATAGACGACCTGAAATCTCGCGTGGCTATAATTCAATATTTATTTTATGAAAATAATTACTCCTGGTAATGTTGGTTAGATGGTCATTATAAGCAACTTTTGTTCAATAAAACTGTTTTTGATTATAACTTTTTTAAGTTGGGTTTTTTAAAAAAATTACTCCTGGCAATTTTGATTGGATGGTCATAATAAACAACTTTTCTTCAACAAATTTTTTTATGTCTTTTCAAACAAAAACTTTAAACTTTTGTTCAAATTTTTTAGAGTTGAAAAATGAAGGTTTTTTGGCTATAACTCCGTAAATATTGATTTTTGAAAAAAGATTACTTCTGATCGTATTGGTTGGATGGTCCTTATAAACAACTTTTCTTCAATATGATTTTCTGTAACTCTTCAAATAAATTAAAAACTTTAATTTTTAGGTGAAAATGAGGCTATTTCCACAGATTCTGTTTTTTGGCTATAACTCTATAAATATATTTTTTTCAAAAATAATTACTCCTGACAATATTTGTTAAATAGTCCTAACAAACAACTTTTACTCAACAAAATTATTTGTAACTCTTCAAATAAAAAACTTTAAACTTTTGCTCAAATTTTTTGCGAGTTCATGATTATAACTTTTTAAAAGTGGGTTTTTGAAAAAAAAATTACCCTTGAAAATTTTGATTGGATGGTCATAATTAACAACTTTACTTCAATAAAAAAATTTGTAACTCTTCAAACAAAAAACTTTAAACTTTTGAGTTAAAAATTGAGTTTTTTTTGGTTATAACTCCGTAAATGTTAATTTTTGAAAAAAATATATTTATAACAATATTGGCCTAAGGTTAAGACAAACAACTTTTGTTTATGGAAGTTCTCTCTAACTCTTAAAATACAGTTGTTTAACACTAATTAATTTTCATGTGCAGACGACGACGACGACGGAAAAATAAAACCTATATAGATCTTTTTCCTAACGGAACGCTCGATAAAAAAAATGGCACACACACGTGTTTACAAATATGAAAAGAATGGTACAGTCATGTGTTTACTTGTGATCAATCTCAATACAAGTGTGAAAAGAATGACACATGCATGTGTGATTTTTCGACGAAAGCTTTTAGAGGTCTCTGCTATTAAACTGTTTTTTGTTGCTACTTTCATTATTGTTGGGAATTAACTCGTCAATTCATTGACGTCTTTTTCTTACAAATAAAATCATTATTTATGTAGTTTGAAGAGCAAACACTGAACAATAAGGGTACCTTTGGAAGAGTTCCTTCGCATTTATACCCTCACAATTATAAAGCTTTACTACGTTATTCCATAGTAGTGAAATATAAGTATTTAATTTGAAAACGATTCACCTCCATAATTAATAGTGTCAAGTATTTCATTATTAATCAATGGGTTAAATACATAAATGGTAGATTTAACCTCCCAATTTCTAGAGACATGTGTGGAAATATGGAAATTGTTTTTACGTTTGATATTCAAACCATGCATAGATAATTTTAAGTTAAAACAATGACGCTATATGTTACGTACGTGATGTTCTCTAGGCTAGTTTAATAGGAGTAATTATATACGGTAGTTGGATACATGTGTCCATGCATTAGGCCTATATTTAAATAAAAATCGTTAAGTTAGTTTGATTTGTCTCGAAGCTTGAATGTACAAAAATATGCTCAGTTAAATATAAAATTAAGAGTTTAAAAAAAATAAAGTTTCGTTTTTAAGGAAATGTAAAGGACTTTATTCAAAAACCAGGGTCATGAAGAACGATTCAAGGGCTTGGGAATTATGTGTGACTTTGTGCGTACATAGCCTATGCTTAGTACGTTCATTTGACTGAAATTAAGATGTTGTTCATTGCTTTTGTTATTTTAGAAATCAGAAGACACGTTCATTCATTTTGCGTATCAAAACCAGAATAAATGGAATGGTTGCTTTTATGAGAACATTTTCTCCACGGTATATAAAATTAACTGTTTCCTTTTGTCATCGTACGTCTGACAAGTGGGACTTCAAACTTTTGTAGTACGAGGAGTGGGCCAAAGATCATTATTTATCTCAATGAATGATTTTTTTTGTTTCATGCTGAAGATGTGAAATGTAATTGTTTATTTAATTGCATTTCTATACAATGTAAAACATTGTCATTGCCATCTAAAATGCTCGACAGTTAAATTGTAGATAACATCGGCTTATTGAATGCAATTGAAACGTACAAATACAATTATTTTAATAACCTTTAATATTTCCAGTCACAAATTATTTCTATCCTTGTTGTTTAATATATATAATTCATCATTTGGGTAGCACAAAACATAGCATGTTAATTAAATAACTAAGGCTAGATGATTATGTTTGTAAATTGTAAAGGGCGGGGCTTTTTAGATGAATGGGGGTTATTTATCCCCACAGGTACATTTTAATTACTTTCTCTTTACAAACCTTTTCATTTGATTACTGTAATTTATCCTTGTCGAACTAAATGTTTTGAAATGAAATAAAACTATCTTTCATTGATCAAAAATTATAATTTGAATACTTTTTTGGTTTTATATTTTAGTTTAGAAAGTATATTTTGCTCTACGCATTTTCGCAAACTAGTTCATTTGGTAAATTATGTTCCAATATGTTATGGTATTTAAAATAAAATAAGTTGAAGATAAGTGAAAAACATTTATATATTATTACACATTGGAATAGTATAAAAAACATAATTACTGTTTTATTGATCTTGCGTATGACAATACGCTTCCTAGTATTCATAAGCTTGAATATGGTTCTTTTTTAAAAGTAGAAATATATTTTTTATAAAAATTTTAGAGATTTGATTGAAAAATACAAATGATTAATTTAAATAAATGAAAAATCAATTTGTTTAACATAAAGTAAAACTAAGGGGCGTGGAAAATAATAAGTAGAATTGGCGCCATCTAGAGTTGTAGCATGGCGTGCTTTTAACTCCATGTTGAACTACCGGACATAACCATGAAGAAGGATACCGCATGGCGAGATATGATGACACCGCATCCAGGAGGCGGACCTAGAGGTCGAAATATACCACATGATGGGGAAGAAAAAGGGTATGTTACACTTGATATTGTTAAGCAAAATTCACTTTATTCAGTCAATGAATTAAAAGAAAGATTCTTTGTAACTGACCCACGCCGTTGTGTTTTGTTTAGAATTATGGCGCGAGAATCTCCACCGGTCGTGGCATTATTTTCATTGCTAACAATTTTCATGGAATTATGATGCAGCATTAACTTTTTTTTAGTAAATTATATGCATTCTGACTTGATAATTGATTGGAAATTGAATTAAAACTAATTGCATTTCTTATTCGACAACAATTAAAATATTTTCACGTTGTGTTATCTAACTACAAAGAAGATTTGTCCTCATAATTTGATAACAAAATGTAAGATATTTTCAATTCTGTTATCTATAAAAGCAATAATGCTAAATCAATGTGCCAAGTTTCATAGTTTATTTGTGTGTAAAAATATTTTCATTTTATATCTAAATCGTGCTAAATTTATTTTCATGCAGTGCAGTGTGACAAAGTTCATCATGTTTGTTTGTGTGACTTATATCATCAAACCCAATTTTGGGGAAAAAAATAAAGCATTTTATAGAAAAGGAATGTCCAATATTATTAACTTAACAAGTTTTGAACAAATCGTATTACAAATTATGTTTTATCAACTCCAAATTCAACACTCAATGTATCCAAAGCACCTATTTCAGTGCGTTAAACGGGGACATTTTTTTCGTTTTCTGAAAATTCACCTTCCATAAATGTTCTCCAGGCAGGTTTTCATCTGACTATTTTTCTTTAAAAATAAACAAACTCAATTGAATTATATGTTTATTTTTTCAAAATGAAGACCATTGTTAGTGTATATAATTCATATTTTTGCATGAAAGTGTACTAGTACTGATTTAAATGACTTTTATTAAAAATAATGAAAGCAAAAATGTTGGCAATCATCGCGGATAGTTCTGTAATCAGAAAAATCCGGTAAAAATATAAACTCACGACACTCTTGTACTTGTCAGTAA
>JARUHE010017032.1:0-16752 GCA_031471125.1 Archaeomysis grebnitzkii | reverse complement strand
TATATGAAAAGAAATAATAATAGTATAGATGATATGTAAGCATTCAAGTCATTGTCTAACGCCGACGACAACGACGACGACGAGGACGACGACGAGGACGACATCGGAAATGCTACGCCTATGTAGAGCTTCGCTGCGCACGCTCGACAAAAATGGGGGATTTCTCTCCAAGCAATACTTGGTAGTTCTGGGTTATTTTGTGGGCATCTCTTTGGGCTGCAATTAATGTTTTCCATAGTAAGTTGTAATCTACAGTGTGGACATTCTGGTGCATGTCCTCGGGAAATTCTATAAGTGTTTTAAGATACTATGACCTATATGTAGTCTTGCTAATCTGGTTTGGCATTTTTGATTCCATGGTGTTGTTGCCCAGGGTCTGACACTTTGCTTTATACGCTTCAGATGGGATGTACTCCGATTCTATCGTTGTTGCCATTTCTCATTCATGTTTTTTAATTAGTGGATAGAAGTCCTGATGTGGCATTTTATTTTCCCGATTGTAGAGGTAATTTCTCGCCTCATTTGCAATTTTGTCTGCAGTATCATTGCCCTTTATGTTTACATAGCTACTTAATTCTTTTCCACTTTCTAGGAGTTTTAATTCATAGAAAGTTTTTGAGGCTATAAAAAAAAATTCTTATACAATGTATTTTACCTTAAAAACAAATGATGTGATTGCATGATAAATAAACACATTTGTTTAAACTATAATAAAAAAATTATAAATATGAATTAATGGCAGTCAGCATCATATAATATACAAAATCAACATTTTCAACACCCAAACACTTTTAAACATGTCAAATATTATTTGAGCTAGAAGCACTTTCAATAAAATGCCTAATGAACATAAAAACTAAAAAAAATGGCCAGTGCAATCATATAAACTAAAAAATACAGTAAACAAAATGTATTCCATTTGGTAAAAAAAAAGCAAAATAAAGAATTAATTTGTTTTACTATAAGAATGACCATTTACATATTTTAAGATCTTACCAACGTTTGCCCAGTATAATTGTAAGAAAAATATTGAATTATTGTATTTATACATGTATTGTATATTTATTATTTATAATTATGTAATACAAAACTTAGATTATTAGTATTAATATTAGAGAATTTTAGGTTATTTCATTACCCTTATATTATTGAGGTTATAATAAAGTATAAAAAATTACAAAAAGGATTAGATTCTGTAAAAAAAGTGAAATTAAAATACATTTTTACTAATATATTCTTGGTAAAAAACTTCAGGAACTTTTCAAGCCAATTCATATTCTTCTAAACTAGAAATATAGGCCTTTGTTTGATATAACTTTAATGTTTTATATATTCAAGTGTTAAAGTTAAAAAAAGTTGAAAAGTTTAACTAGATAAAGTATTTTTATAGCTTTGTTAGAATAAAACAAACCCAAACAAAAACTTTCTATATTGTTTCAAAAATACTTATTGTTGGGTTGAGCCATCATATGATGGAATTTCTGACTTTCTTATCCCTCTAATACCGGAAGTATTGTAGACGTGTGTGTACGTACAGCAATAGCTATTAAAGACGTCAGTACTGTTCATATAAGAATAAGAAAGCCTATCAGATATAATATATATAATAAAGAATAGTGGAGAAAATAGACAAATAAGTTCAGCATTGGAATCAATTCTTAATCTGCATCATGCTTTCATCCCAAAAGACATTACATTGTGTGGTGGAAGATGGGACCACTATTAGTACTGCAACCATAGGTTATTGAGCACATTAAAGTTAAGCTAATTATGTACTATAACGAGTTTGTAATTAGTATCTCCTAAGGTTCATCCACAAAACTATGGAACATTGGACAGATCAAGCCACAGTGCCATAACAATTCACCTCGCATCTTCACGAGATATTTAAACTTACCGGCAATAACAAAAAAAAAAGTTGAAAACTAGTGTTCATTATAATTGGTACAAAATTCAATTTTTGATTCAAGTTATTGGAAGTTTCTGAATATTTCATAAATGTCCTTAAATGTAAAATATTTTAAAACATTAAAATTAAAGCATACAAAATATTTTTTAAAAAAATTAAAACAAGTATCACTTAAACATACCAATTGGCACATAAAATTAAGTCTATATAATGAATAAATATTGACTAAAATTATTTTGTGTTTTATACAATCAACAAAATGAAATCATTTTAAAAATACAACATAAATAATTCATATTTGAGAATTATAATAAAAACTTGCCCTTTCAAGTATTTAAAATGTTTAGATGATAACAATGTAGTGAATCGTGGAGGGTAATTGGTAGATTCCTAATGAAAGAAACTCCACACAATGATCAGGCATGTATTCAATGTTGCGAAAGAGAAGCTGAATTCAATCAATATAATTAATGTTTCATAGGGTCTAAAAACTAAAACAATCTTAGGAAAATTAATTTAAATCTATCGATCACAAACTGCCAAAAAAATTGAACAAAACCAGGACATCAAATTAGGATGGAACAATCAATTAAATAACAGAAACCGACACATGCCAGGCACTGCACCCTAAGGATATTCATTTACTAATAATAGAAACAAACTAGCCCAATTTAACAATTTGTGTTCAACTAACGCAGTTGTTCAACAAACGATGAAACTAACTTTTCAACCGACGCTTTAAACACAATAATGATCACTTTCAATGTTGATTCTAGTGCATTTTGGTCCTTATTGTGAAAATATCTGCATAGTTTAAAGGTCAATCAAGCTTTTGATGCTATTGCGTCAAATTTTATTTTTGTTTCACATTTTTATAGCATTGGAGCTGCTGAGGCGAACAACAGTTTTGATTTAAAAAAATTTAAAAAGTCCACCTAACAAACAAGTGAAAGGTCAAGATAGGAATTGGTGTCCAACAAATAATGGAACAGAGCTTTCCAAATAGTACAATTTATAACATTACTAATCTTATCTAGATTTGTGCGATATTTGAAACAAGCAAAAAATCAACATAAAACACACTTAAAAAAGAAAAATTTCGACTTCTCATCATATATGGATCGACAGTAGCACAAGTGAGGTAACCTGGTTAGTGCCAAAAAATTAAATGACTCATCATAAAGCTATTTATTATTTTTTTTTAAAAAATCACTCTTTTACTTCATTAAGAGAACAATGTGCTTTAGACTGAAATAAGTCAAAAGAAAAAGGAAATAGTCTTTCATAACATTTGGCTAAATTATGACCAGGTCAGATTCATCATAATGCACAACAGGAACATCTAGGCAAGCATAGCATGTTTAATGCATTTCATGTTGTTATAATATTTATTTAATTATTTATTAATCTATTTCATGTTGTTATAATATTTATTTATTTATTTATTAATGTATTTCATGTTGTTATAATATTTATAGAATATTAATCATCAGGGTTACTATACAAAATCTTATATAGAATTCACACTAATTGTGATTTGTCTTTGTAAAACAAGTTTTGTTTCTGGCTATAAAAGTAAAAAAAATAAATTTGTAATGTTAAACTTTTTTGAGAACGTTTTCTCATATAAAACACGATTTAAAATGTTTATGGCATGTACTTATTATTGTAATAATAACTTTGTAAATTTGGTCAATATTTTTTTTTAATATAGAAAACTTTAGCTTAATCAAAAGAAATAAGTTACTTTATGTTGCAGAATTGTTTTAGTTTTAATGAATGAATGTATTTTTCCATTTCAATTCAGAATTTGAATGTTATGCATATTTTTTTCTAGAAAAAATAACTTTAAAAAAGTTACCAGTAGGAAAGAATAACTAAAAAAAAGTAAAACCACAAAGAACATTTGAGAAATGTATTCCTTAGTAATGATTTTATGGTTTGTTCATACAAAAATAAATTCCACTGAAGAGCATTTTTAAACACCTACAAAAACAAATTCAACTGAAGAACACTTTTTAAACACTAATATGGCATCAGCACATTGAATTAAAAATGTATTGTCAATCATTTTTCTAAAATGTCAGTATCCTTCAGTGTAAAAACCAAAACATGTTGAACAAAATCAAATATTGAACATTTATCAATTTTGTTGTTTGGGACCAATAACTTTGGAATTGTCAACATCATTCATAAAATTTGTTCGAGATGTGAACTTCAATTTTATTTAATTATTTAAAACTCACAAATTATTTAAATTTCTATTAGATAACATTGATTGGCTCAGATTATACTTGAATAATTTAAAGTAAAACAATCCATTAACCAAAGTTTACTTTATTGAATAAACTAACTCAATACATAAACATTTGTTCAATCAAAATCAATGCAAGATATAGAGAAATGAGAAAAATTTGAAAATTTTCTTTAGTATGTTAATGAAAAATATTACAATAGTTTATCTGATAAAATCCATTGATGAACCTCATTAGAAAAGCTGTGAGACTATCAATACTACTTAAACTATACAAGGTTTGTCTGTGATTTTTAAACAACTTACTTTCATTTTGGCATGATGTAATGAAACAATGGTTTAGTTGGATTGATGTTAATTTCAAGTGGTCACATGTTCAAAAAGGTCAGATAAAATAAGCCTACATCTATGACAAGAGTAACTGCAACAGCAGTCAAAAAAATTGAGGACATCGCATTGGTCATTGTTCCATCAACTACTAGATTAGAAACTTGAAAAACATCCTCAGAAATAGTGAGATAAATAATTAATAATTTTCTGCTCTGCAATATATTTTCACACGGAAAATTACAACTTTTGAATAAAATTAGAGCTACATGATGCTTGTGAAATTACATAACAAAATTTTTTATTTAATTTATTGGGGCAATTTAAAATATGATATTGCAGTTCAATTTTATAAATAAAGCTGTACATGAAACATTAAGAGCATCAAGCATATCTTCTTTCAACAAAAAATAGTACAACTTATAATAAAAAAAAATCATTTTGCTAAAGTTAACGAAAAATAATTGTAAACAATTGCATGAACAGTAAAAACCCATAATTGATCATTATTGGCATGTAATAATGACCAAAGCTTGTTCTAGATTATACTTATGTTGATTCTGATTTATTTTCAGTTTATCAGGTTAATTTGTAGGTAATCATTTTTTATGAAATACATACATACAAACATCTGCAAAACGTGAAATCAAGTTACGAGCTCAAAAGATACATGATAGATTCATAAAATATCCAGTTCTTCACTAAATCTTGATTAGGATAAAGTTAATGGAAAACTTACCTACACTGAAAACACTTGACTAACTTTTTATGTGTAAGATAGTCAACATTGATATCATCAAATTGATTAACCTTTGTTTACAGTGCAAATGGTTTGCTCTTAAAACCAAATGAACAATGCAGTCTTATCTAACTGTACCCAATTTTCTATAATAAAAGATAGCATAACATAAGTTTTGGCATTTTAAAGGGCACATATAACAGGACTGTCTTAGGATGTATTTTGCCATCTCTTTCCCTGGAAGAATACATTTCTGAGAGGAAAGTTAGCAAGTTCATTCGGGAAATAGTCATCTTTGGGAGTTCTTTTCTAATGGATTATTACCTAGTACTGAATGAATAAGTTTTACATACGGCAGGTATTCAGAATTTGATTTTGGTTTGGATTATTTGTACAATAATTTTCAAATTCGTTCTAGAAGTCAATAAATTGGTGTAGAATTTGCTACAGAATTTTTTAATAATAAAATTTGGGTATAATTGGACTTGCCCGATCTTTGCCCAGCCCCACATATCACCTTTAATATTACTACCCACATCAAGTGATATGCAGCCGACACATAGCATGTCCTCAATGCCGGGGTAAGCTTAGCCTATGGGATTTTAAGGAAATACAGCCATGTTAAAATCCCAATGAAATAGCCTTAGAGCAGATTCAAACCGGCGCCAATGAGATTTGCTGATGTAGCATTTGTATCCACTCGGCCACCATCTCCCAGTGTAGCAGTTGTACAATGCCCGTAGCCAATGTGTAATTTAATATGTACAGTAATTTACTTGTTCGCATATGTGACCTGGTGTTTCTCTTAAAGGAGTCCAATATATTGAAAATGCTGATAAAAAAAGGACATTTCTTATATTAACAATGTTGTTTTAATTTTAAAAACTAATAATTTTATGTGATACTATTTCCAATGAGATAATTAAAACAAAATTTATTTTCATATATTGTACAGTAAATGTCGCTATTAGAGCTCGTGTAATTTGTGACTTATGTGAAACTAAGTGAAAATGAACATCTTATTTACAAAAAAAGAATATTAAAGTGATTAACTGTGTTCATAAACTATAACCAAGATGAGTCGATTGAAAAGTATGCACAAACAAGGTAGACAAAAAAGTATTTTAATAAAGTTCATTTCATAGCATTCGTTACCTTAACAACTTGACTAGCAATTCGATAACCAACCTTTCCATACAATGATCATCAGTTGTTACAAACTTCAAAAGTCTGCAAATGAGAAATATTTGGAGAATTTTCAATTTTTATTATCTTAGAAAATCTAACTTTTATTGCTGCAAATGTCGTACATGAAGAAGTACATTTCGTCATTGTCGATTTCCATTGATAAATTATCGGTATTTTTAATTTATGATAAAAGTTAAATTAAAATTGAAAATATTTTGAATAATGTCTTAAATATTTTAATATTGGAAGAAAGAGAGAAAACATATTTTATCATCGCATCATTTCTTGATATTTTTCTTTATGTTTCTGGAGCATTTCTGTCACTGTTACCAGTTTCTTCAAATTTGGCTGAAAATACAAAACAATTTAAAATGAGACATTAGAAATTACTTTCTTTGTTAAATTCTGTTGTCAATGTAAATGTTTTTATTGTTCAGAGAAACAAAAATACAAGGCATAAATAAACACATTGGAAATATATTACTCCAATGTAAAGCTTTGCTTAACAAAAAAAATCAATAAAAAAATCACCTTGAAGAATATTCATATACAATAAATCCATTGTTACATAAATAAAACCAAATAGTAAAAAATAATACGATTATCAAAAATCTCAATTAAAAAATACATTTTCTTTCATTTCCAATCAATTGGTGCATAAACCAAATCAACACATGTGTAACGGGGTAAGCCATAGATTCTTGGCGTTGGGTTCTTTGGGGCCTCTGAGTGATTGAAAGAAGCTGTTGTTTGCATCATTTTATTAGAAAAATATATAAATTTTGTAAGGGTCAATAGTTTTTTAAATAATAATTAACAAATGAATTTCTTCAAGCTTAATTGGAGGTTTCTTGTATTTTTTCTTCCCAATAAAGTTTTGGTACATATTGGTCGACGTTTTCTTCTATATTAAGAGTTTGTTCTTTAGTAATTGAAGACTTCGTGATGCGTCATCCTGGGATGACCTCACGGTACGTGTAAGCACTCTTGATGCAATTTGCTTCTTGATTAATTCAGTTCCTTTTATGATAATAGTTTATACTTTTTTGAAGTATCATTGCATCCTGTGTATTTACAGGAACTTATTTCAAATAATTGTAGCTCACGAAGGCGCTACCGTTACATTCCTCCGGGCTAAGATGAAACTCAAGGAGTTACATCATAGTTGAAGGTACGACTGAGTGTGCAATTTGCTTGCCTTGAGAAAAATGTATTCGATGTAACAGCCAGATAAACGAAAGAACGCATTGAAAGAAAATTATCAAGTTTAGTTCAGGTTGTGGAGATTCACACACAGAAGATCAAGAGTATGAAGGCTCATTCGGGTGGCAGCTTCATAAGTTCGGGACACGTGCTCTTGAACTCCTTATGTTTCTTTGGAAAGATGTCTTCACTAGGTTAACGTCGCATTGGAGTTAGAGCCTGTACTGCTGCAGTGGGCAGGGTGAGTTGATCATCTTCAAGTCTTGAGGGTGTGTTTCAGTCTCCAAAGAACCGTCGATCAATTATTTCTCTTCTTTGACGTCCCTTCAGAAGAAATATCCTTGTCTACAACTTCCATTAATAATAGAGGCCCCACGTTGGGCTCCAATGTAACGGGGTAAGCCATTGATTCTTGGCTTTGGGTTCTTTGGGGCCTCTGAGTGATTGAAAGAAGCTGTTGTTTACATCATTTTATTTAAAAAATATATAAGTTTTATAAGGATTAACAGTTTTTTAAATAATAATTAACAAACTAATTTCTTGAAGTATCATTAGAGGTTTGGTTCTATTTTTTCTTCACAATAAAGTTTTGATGCGTCTTGGTCGACGTTTTCTTCCATACTAAGAATTTATTCTTTAGTAGTTAAAGACTTCGAGCTTGTTGAAGGCTCGGCTTCAAGCTAATTTAAAGCTGAACTCGTGATGCAAAGCATCCTGGGATGTGCATTGCGGTACGTGTAAGCACTCTTGATGCAAGTTGCTTCTTGATTAAATTCAGTTCATTTTAAGACTACAATTTATACTTTTTTGAAGTATCACTGTATCCTTGTGTTTGAAAAAACTTATTTACAATAAATTGGCTCACCAATGTGCTACCGTTACAATATATTAAAGTAAAAGGGTCAATTATCAGTTTCACTGTCCCAAATTGTATGATACTGCTGAATTACCTGGCAACGTGAATGAACTGTGAACAATAGTTTTTTGTGGTAACTATTTATAAAACAGCTATATAAACATAAAATACGAGGGAAATGAAATACTTGCCTTAATTTAAGCATCTTATTTCTCTCGTATTTCTTGAATTTGTTTATACAACTATTTTATAAATAGTTTCTAGAAATAAAATAGTTTGTACTTATCCATTCATGATTGCAACACTCCATGCTCATTCGACCTAAGTTGGTGAAACACTGAAACAGATGGCATGTCCAAGCTGCTAAAATCCGAAAAATAATAAAATACCAAAAAACGAAGGTAATACTATAGTCTAGCCCACCTATCAATGCCCATATTTTTTTAGAGAAATATTAAACATTTTCCAAGACTATACTTGTATATCACTGTTGCTTTCGAGTGATGCCCTTTTCTCAACTTTTTGATTTATAAAACTTATAGAATCAAAGATTCATATTACTATATTTCTCTTGAAGAAATATCATACACCATTGACATTGACAGGCTACAGGCATACCAACTGTATTTATTCCCCACATGGCGTGAAATACAAATGTCGTTAGACTAATAGGTGTTTTTGGCCACCAAAAACCATTTGAGGAGCAAAGTTAGGTCAGGTTAGCTTTTGTTTGGTATGTCATGATAATGTTAAAAATTTCTTAAATACTGGTTTATGGAGAAGCAAAATGATAACATAAGTCTTGTATGGAAATGTGACAACATCTGACGGTTGGTACGCCTGTCAGTTGACTATGCATAATTCTTTGTCAAATTACTTATTTTGGCTATTACTTGAGTTATATTAATCAAAATATGATCAATATAAAGCGACAGTGTTATAGAGTAGACTAATATATACTGTTTATCCATATTTTTTATATTTTATGGAAAAAATAGTCATATTGATAGGCGGGGTAAACTATAGTATTACCAAAATGAACTCAAAAAGTAATTTGTTAAAATAAGAATCGGATTGCTCAGATGTTGGTAATATGAAAATCATGGTTTGTGATAATTATGAGGCCAAGGTGCTCATTTTCAGCCCAAATTAATGATTGACAAAATATCATCAACTTCAGAAAAGTCTTTGACTCAACTTGAGTATATATTTTTAAAATGGTTAATCTTAACAGCATTCATGCAATTTTTCAATAGTTTTTTTTTTCAAAAATAGCATTTTTTAAATTTGAATACAGTGAAATATGTCCATTAAGCTACACATTAAATGCAATGTTAAATTCATTATAACATTTATATAATGCAAATCTAAATCCAATATTTTTTGTAATGGTCCTCTTATTTGTATATTTAGACTCTCTATATAAGAGAAAGTTAGGTTGGGTATGGTTAGGGAGTTTCTGTAGTTTTTCCAAGACTTTGAAAAGAAAATGATTTAAAAAACTTTAATTTATAAGCAGTTCCATTGAAATCAGCACCTTGTTGAGGCACTATAGGAACTTTAAAAGCCTCACTTAACCTCGCCTTCTCGTTTGTAGAATTCATATATAAACAGGAGGAACTATAGAAACTTGGAAATCATCACTTAATTTCACCTTCTCGGCTGTAGAATTCGCACATAAAAGGGAGGAGCCCTCCTCTTTAGAATGTGGAAAAAAACATTGAACAAAACATTAATTATTAAACAAAAAAGGAAAAATTATGCAAGAAAAAGTACTAAAAAAAGTAATTAAATTTTCTACTAGAATGCTCAATTTTATGTGAACATGTCCCCTACAAGAACATAAGACTAATAAACAATTGGCAGATGACATTCAAAATATATTACAGGTTATAATTAATATAATATTAAATTTAGGCCAATGCTTTAGGCTTCCACATTGTCCACTCCAATAGTAATTCTTATAGAAAATGTGGCAATTATAGCTCTAAAGTATTAACCTGATTAAATTGTTTCATAAATCCCACATTAGTAACCCATTTTTCAATAAATTGAAACTTTTTGCAAAGCCATTTTCTAAACAAATTCTAACATTTGACCAAAATTATCACAAAGTGGCTTATTTCTGCAATTTTAATTGGTAATTGGTGCAAGTACCTTAAGAGGGAAAAAAGAAAAGATTGTTAGAGAAAAAATAGGTTAAATGTACCTTTGTGGGGTGGAAACCGTAGTATCTTTTAATCTTTTGCTCTTTGCCTACCACACTCTTATCCCACATTGGAGTTAGCTCGCATTGCCTCCTCATCATCTGGCTGGGCCGAGGGACTTCATTCACCATTGTAGCTCTTTTGCCATGTTCTTGATTTTTCTTCTTTTTTGGTTCTTCATTCTTTTCTACCTTCTACATTAGCTAGAAAATAAGAATAAACACAACTGGAAAAATGACAAAATTTTGAAAAATTACACCCTACTCAGAAGTGCCATTTACATGATTCCAGCAGTGCAAATTTTATACAGCCGGCTTCCAAAGTTCTACTTACAGGGCTGTCGGGATTTCAAAGTGATATTTTCTGAAATTTGGCCTCTGTGAACATGCTGGGAATTTTGTAAAACATTCAGAGGTAACTTCTCCAAATTTGGTTTAATGAGGACTGAGGACACAACAAAAAACAATTTTTTCAAACGGCCTGAGGGTATTCAATTGTTTTCTTTTGCCAGTTTAACACAAAAATGGCAATTTTTCTTAAGTTTGACCTTAATGAAGATGATTATTATTTGTAAAAACACCATTCATATGACTATTCAAAAGAGTATAGACCTAACCTAATCCACTCTCATGTAGAGAGACTCACCAAATGATCTAACCTCAAAAACATTATACTGACCACAAAAAAATGTTTTTAAGTAACCTGGTAGTTTTAAGGTACAGGTGAAAGTGGCAATCATTTGGACGATGTACGACAACGGCTTGAATTTCTACTTGCTGCCGGCAGCAAGAGGTATAATTTAAACATTTTATTTTTCCAGTTCAATAAATATGCATAAGAGGTACTATAGAAACTCACCAAACACAATTTAACCTGCCGCTCGCATATTTAAAACAGTTAATAAAACCTTCATAAGTCGTGTTTCCCATCATAACAGTTTGGTACATTTTAAAATTATAACGGCTATTTCCGAACGAAATGGTTTGCGAACTGTTTCATCAAAAAAGCCAAATTTTCCAAACTACCGTAGAAGGTTATTTCGCCGTGATCTCACGGAATATATATGAAAACCTTGATTTTTGTCTATCCTTAGATGATAAATTTTCTTTTATTATTTTTTTGGGTTGTTAATAAATAAGTTCAATGTATATATAAATGTTATAAATTATATTATAAATTAAAAGTCAAAATTGGGTATATAGGAGTTGTGGCAACTTTTTAGTTACCATTAATTTAATTATAATTCAACTTTAAGTTTTTAAGTATTTTATTTCATTTTAATAGGATTACTAAATTCAATTAATACTTTCAAAGAGTAAATTTTTAAACTGGATTTTTATAAAATTATTAAAAGTTAACTTTCATTGGAGTTTATTTCATTATAAACTGATTTACTATTTCTAATATTTCAGTCTTGTGTGTTTCTCACCTCTCTAAAACGGTTTCAAAATGAGTGACATATTAATTTGATTTCTGTTTTGAAACCGTTTCGAGAAGAAACACGTCTTTAGTAAAACAGAAAAATTAATAAATAAAATGCCAAAAACAAGTGACAGATGTACATTTCAAAAGTTAAACACTTAATTATCAAATTATTATTACTAAAATACTTTGTTAGGGTATCCATCCTACGGATACTCTATTACAATCGACATGCGTGGGTCAGTCCGGCGTTTAGCGTTCACAATTTAGGTGAAGGTAAATGTTATTTTTTTATTTTTTATTTCAGTTTTTTTTATTGAACAAAGTTCATAGATAATGAGCTGAATAATAACTTTGCTTGAATAAAAAAATTTCTTTAAAAAATGATGTATTATAGGTCAAATTAACTTGGAAAATATTTTACTATTTTTATAAAAGGTGAAGTTTTTTTAAATTTAAATAATTTGAAATTTTTTCTTGAATAATAACTTTGCTTAAAAATAAAAAAGTTTCTATATATTTTTTCCCCCACAAATGATGGTTTTAATGAACTTAAAAATATTTCGCTATTTTTATTAAAGGTAAAGAGAAATGCTATATTTTTATAAGTTCTGTCAATCTGTAATCTAGGTTTTTGTATCTTACTGAAACCATTTGTTACCTCCGATTGATGGATGCCCTATTATATCCAATTTTTTTTAATTTGTTATCACCAAAATATATATATTTCATTGTGTTCAAGCTTGCCGCAAACTAATTTTCAAAACAATGCCTATTAGCCACTAAGCCACATCCAAAGTCCATATCATTGAACACTCATCTTTAGGTACTGCATATGATACAAAAAACAAGGCAATGTAAAAAAGTGTAGCTTTAAGGACAAGCTGATGGATAGTGAAACAATTCATCCCCATAATAGGTTTAAGATAACTCGCAATATTACTGTGCATACAAAAAATTACATCAATGAACTAAACCTCATAAGAGTCTACTGCTCTAAAGCTCGGAGCAACTGCAACAAAACTCATGAGCGGAAGGAGGTGGTTGAGAGATTCAAACCAGAAATAGTATAAATCTATGAAAGCTAGATTATTGTAAAACACTTTTCAAAATTCCTATGCAGCTAATTGGTACTATGTTTGTCAGCACCAAAAAGAATTGCAGAGGTGGAGGGGCAATCTTGCATGTTGATAAATAAATCTGTTGAGCTTACAGAAAAATTGATCAGTGACAGTACATTGTGTTATATGAAGGCTAAAGATACAAATGTATTAGTTGGCTTAGTATACAGATCACCAAACTGATCAGAAGAAAACAATACAAGCTTCTTGAAAGCATATGTAAAGTGAAAGAACTCTCCAGGAACACACAGGTCTGTCCTCTTAATGGGAGACTTCAGTTATTCAGAAATTAACTGAGACACAATGATAAGTTAATCACACAAACTAGGGAACAGTTTTAGTTCAAAATATTGACTTCCCTACACCTATAACTGAACATGATAAGCTATCCTTGGTAGATTTGGTGTTCATTAAGTAAGAAGTCCTACACAATTTCCAATGGGTCTCACCGCTAGGGAAGAGTGACTATGTGGGCCTACTACTAAATGTACATTACACAACAACTTAACGAGTAAAATAGAAACAAAAAGAGTAACACGAGCAACTTTACAATAATTAAGGAAGAGCTGGCAAGTATTTTCTGGCACACAGACAATGCAGAAAACTTCAATAGGCAAGTCAAGGATAATATTTGAGAGCTAGTTGAATTTCATATCTCTAGCAAGTGGCCCAGAAGATCCAACGAAAAGACGCCTTCTCTTCAACAGATACGGTAGAACATGAAAAGGAGACAGAATTGTGCCTTACTAGAAACTTCAAGGAGAAACCTAAACTTCTCTACAGATATATCAGAAACAATTGAGCAAGAGGAGAAAGAGTTAGTGCACTTGAAATAGCTTGGGGGAAATCACTACTGGTGACACAGAAAAAGCCAACCTACTCAATGCACACTCTCACTCTGTATATGGATTTGAAAATTTGATTTAATTTTCTTTTTTAAAAGTAGAATATATACATTTGTTTTTATTTTAGAGCAAGATAAATAGAACATATATGCATTAGGAACAAAATTTCTTTAGGATTTATTTTTCTAACACTTTAATTTTATTGAAATAATTAGATTGCTATGGTGTTTATTGACTTATTTTTATATTTTAGAGTAATGACCATTTAAGATAGATGAAGGGTATATGCTTTAAGAAAAACATTTCTCAAGGTTTTTTTTAAAACTTTAACTTATAAAATAACTATGTTTTTATTATGTTTATGGACATGTTGATTTTAGAGTTATAGTCTTTAGATGTCTCTGCAACAAAGTTGTAGGGTTTGGTTCTGTACTAGTTTTTTATTATCATTGAATACAATGTGAAAGTTCTCAAAAGGCATAATTGTTTTCATTTTATCCATTCTTGTATTTTCATAAAAAATAGATACTATTGCACATTAACTGTTTAATTTTTTTAGAAATAATAATTTTGTCCTCATTTAAGTTTTAATCACATTAAAATTAATACTATAAATATAATTTCCCAAGACTAACTTGAAATTAAGAATAATTGAACTTTATAAAATTGATTTGTATACTTTGACATATAGTTTTAGTAGAATTATTAGATAAGTGTGAGCAGAACTGTACCCATCTTACATAAGTTAAAGATCTCTAAAAATGCAAACATTTTGAACAGTTTTTTTTTAGAGTTTTCATAGCGAAAACTTGAAATTAAAGGTTTTGAATACTTGATAATTTCTTCAATGTTGTTTTGATGTCAATTTAGGTATACCAAATTGGTTCAAGCTGTGATTTTCTCTTGACATATGTTGATGTTAATAAGCCTGGAATTTTATGAGAAACATTTGTTAATGTAAAATATTGAAGGTAATTTTTGAAATATTTTCAGTTGCCATGTCGATCCAGCCCCCAAACACAACATTCAAGGTTCAATGTAGAACAGAACAAAGAATGTCTCATCCAAATATCGACGTACAAGTTTTCTCTCGTCATCTCAGGCCTGACCAAAATTCTACAACGTGTTAATGAAATAGTGACCGGCGGATCTTTGAATGCAGGCTATTCCGTTTTATGTTTGGTAAGTAATTTTTGTTGGCTATCTTGCATCATTTTCATGTAATTATAACCTTTAACAATCATGAATAAATGATATGCATTAAAAGATATCTATATATTCAAAAAATGTATAAATTTGTGTAATTGTTAAATATGTTCTCAGACAAGTTCTGAAGTATATTAATACTTCTTTCATTAGCTTCAAATAAACTTTTCTCTAAACCTTCATATAACATTTCATGCCTTAATTGATAGAATAGCAGAGTTTACAAAATCCCTTATAAAAGGTTTATTTTAATATATAAATAAATACATATTTCATCAAAAATAGTACTTATTTCACCAATGTAGAGTTTTATGTTCTTAATTTTTGTTTATCGAACTTTTCGGTAAATTTAGTTAGTCCACAAATCCTTAACCACTCAAATAACAACAATCAAAGGTCCATTATAGCAGTTGGTCCTTCAGACATGGCTTAATAGTTTTCATGGTAAGGTTTCATGTCATTACAATCTTGAATAATTTTCATGGTAATGTAAATGGAATTACTTAAAATATATTTGCTTGGATGAAGATGAACACTTATCCTGTTTTCATTAATTCATTCAATATTTTGTACTAGGAATAGTTCAGTCTTTGGATTCATTTTTACAGTAAGGACCATTCACACATTTGTATACAACTTTATTTTTATGTTTCTTTACTTTCATTCCTTCTATATTTGAAAATTATATTTTCTTCTTAATCCAAGGATAATAGACTGAATTTATTTTTCATCTTTTCTTGTAGGTGAGTGAATGCTATTGCCAGTGCAAAAAAACAAAATGGGATAACATAACCATGCCAATATGCAGTAACCACTTTCAACCATTCATAAGCATGCCATGGTGCAGTGACTAGTTCTGACTATTCATAACCATACAATAGTGCAGTAATTGGCTCCAACCATTCATAACCATGCCATGGTGCAGTGACTGGTTCTGACTTTTCATAACCATACATTGGTGCAGTGACTGGTTCCAACTATTCATAACCATACACAGGGTGATGAAAATCAGGATCTTTTGTCCTTCAAAATTTTTTTTTCATCCTCTTTCAACCAAAAAATTAGCTCAAAGTGGCCTTTTTCTGCAATAAAAGCTTAAAAACGTTCGAAACCGATCAAAAACGAACGTTCTCTTTAAAATGGAAAAATATTTTTCATCACCCTGACCATACAATGGTGCAATGACTGGTTCAGACTATTCATAACCATACAATGGTGCAGTAGCTGGTTCTAATTATTCATAACCATACAATGGTGCAGTAGCTGGTTCTAATTATTCATAACCAAACAATGGTGCAGTAGCTGGTTCTAATTATTCATAACCATACAATGGTGCAGTGACTGGTTCCAACTATTTAAAACCATACAATGGTGCAGTGACTGGTTCCAAATATGCATAACCATACAATGGTGCAGTGACTGGTTCCAAATATGCATAACCATACAATGGTGCAGTGACTGGTTCCAAATATGCA
>JARUHE010016922.1:0-16758 GCA_031471125.1 Archaeomysis grebnitzkii | reverse complement strand
CTCTCTCTCTCTCTCTCTCTCTCTCTCTCTCTCTCTCTCTCTCTCTCTCTCTCTCTCTCTCTCTCTCTCTCGCTTGCTTGTTCATTGAAGTTTTTGTTAACAATTAATAAGAATAGGAACATTAAAACTAATGCTGCTGTGCCCAAATTCATTTTTCAATTTTACTGTTATTTTCATAATTCATTAACCAATATTTTTTGAAGCTTTCGAGATAACAAATCTTATTCTCAACACATTTCTGTAAAATGCAAAGCCTGTAATTAATACAATTATATTTATACAAATTTAGAAAAAACAACATATGTTCACATAATTGTTATAACAAATTAAACTAAGTACCTTTCGGCGTTGGATGTTAACGCATACTGAACAAAAAATGCCAAAAGAAAAATCTTAAAAACAATCAAAATTTCCCCAAAGTGTAGCAAGACATAAGTGGTAATGATTGATATTCATTTAAGCTGGGTTTAACTGCTTAATGTTAAACTGAAAAATTAGTTTGCGCACATCAGCATTAGTTTTAATGTTCCTATTAAAGAATTTACACTGAAATATATCTATTATTAATTATTTAATAAGAATAATTATAAAATTTAATAAAAAAATAAATGTTCAACTTTTGAAATATTTTGCCACCATTAAATCTTTTTGCATGACATGATGGATTTGCATTGTTCATATGAATTTCGATCAACCTCTTTAAATTAATTAAGAAAGTTATAAAAATTTGCCTTTTTAAAAAAGTATTAATTATTGTTTCGTTAGTTTCTGTGAAAATTATTAACTCAATTATTCTTATCAAATGTTAAGAGTGAATATTTCTGTCAAATATTATTAAATGAAAAATTTTAGATGTTTTTTTTTGTTTTCAATCTTATGTTCTTTAATTTTCTTCATTGAGTTTACGTTCATCTGTTTCTTCTTCTCTCGCTATCTACTGTTCCAAAAGCCGGATAAATGTTCCTTCATTTGCCTTTACCAAATTATGTCCACAAATGCAGCTATATTGTACAGAAGATTTTAATGAACTACAATGGCTGATTTTATAAATTATTTGTTGGCTCAACTTCTTACTTATTTTTTTCTTTATCAATGTGCATTCATAGGCACATCAATCTGGACCTGCATATAGATTTAGACTGAGCACGTCCCAAATTCATCTTACCGAACATTTTATATAATTTTTTTAGTAAATACGTCAAGATGAATGTTCAGTCAATTGAATAAAAAATAAAAATACAAAAATAGTTGGGATTAGAAAACAGTTCATTAAGGTCCAGATTGATGTTCCTATTACTGTAATTTTGTTGTTAGTTCCTTGACACATATTCTTCCCTAGCTTACGTTACTCTAATCGCGGATAAATTGTTTGTCGGCATGTATAAAAATGCATATAAAAATATTGTGTTTTTGAACAATATGTTTAAAAATTAAATTAAAAAAAATATATACAACGTATATATTTTTTTAAAGTTATGTGTGTTAACATTCTAAGAATTGTTCAATTAAAAAAATGTTATATCACATTTTTCTTTTTACGTTTTTTAAGTTTGCTTTTTGAAATTTTAGTTTTAGCTTTTGCTTGTTAATAAACAACTGTATGGTTGCATGTATGTATTTATGTGTGTATGTATTTATGTATGTATGTATTTATGCATGTATATATTTAAGTATATATGTATTTTGTATGTAGGTCTTTAAAATGTATGTATTTATGTACGTATGTATTTATGTATGTATGTATTTATGTATGTATGTAGGTATGTCTGTTATTTTGTGCATATGTTTGCAAGCTCCACCTAAACATTTTATAAATTATTTTTAAAAACAAAAACATTAAGACCACAGTTTGATTTTTTTTATTTGCAAAATTATTTAATTTAATTCAAGTTATTTGGACGAAAAATATTTTTTCTTTATTTCTTAAATATTATTTTTTTCTTGATTTTTATTTATAACAAAATCAAAAACAAATCAAAACAATTTTTAAATCACATTTATGTTTTCAATTGCTATACAATTATTCAAAATCTATAATAAATACTTTCTGAACAAAATTATGTGTATTTTAATGTGAGTTTTTTTACCTAAATTGATTTTAATTAATTAATTTGTCTTTTAAATAGAATTAAAATTCGAAACGTTGATAATTATGGATTGTAAACAGTCAAAAATAAAAAGCCAATCAGAAAAAAAATTATTGAAATAAAATTCGTTACTCTTGTAAATTTATAAGAAATGAATAAATTTTCAAAATTTTGTTTTTTAAATTATGGAAATTTAACTTTGGAATTGGCACTAATACTACATCTCATTTTAAAGCATTAATATTATCATATTTGGAGAATAATTATTTTAGGAACAATTTTACTTTTTGAGGAATAATTTTATTTTTTGAGGAATAACTTTACTTTTTGAGGAATCATTTTTTTAGGGGAAATACTTTGTAAACAGGTTTTAATTAACCAGACATATTTCGTTTTATAATTGGGTTAATAAAAATGTTTTTGACCCAAAGTTATAGCGATTTCCTGTCATCTCCCGTGGGATCTCCCATGAGAAAGTCCCCCATCGGCTCTCCTGTGAAGCTGATGTCACATCCTTTTAACCTTCCTGTGAGGAAACTCGTCTCTCCTGTTGGAACACCGACCAGGAAAATATCTCCTATCCCAATGAATCCTAGGCTCCAGAGATCCCGCTCCCAGAGTCCTGCCTTTGAAGGTAGGACTTCGGTCCATTCTCCCACTGCGCTCTTCCTGGACAGGAAGCAATTCAAAGAGTACGTGCGAATTCATCCTCTTCAAGGCTTGCATGTGGTCCGGTATTTATGGTAACGTACCAAAGGTGTTACCAAACTGAAATAGGGTATTTATAGTAGTGTGCCAAGGTGTTACCATACCTAGTTACTTTACTGCTTCTTAAAATATATAGTAAAGTAAAGGAAGGACTGTGACGTCATTTTCAATGGTAATTTCTTGGTATCATTATCATAAATTTGTTGATATCATCACAAACATGTTGGTATCGTTATCATAAACTTATTGGTATCACTATCATAAGTTTCTTGGTATCGTTATACTACATTTGTTGGTATCGTTATCATATATTTGTTGTTTTCATTATACTAAATTTGTTGGTATCATTATACTAAATTTGTTGGTATCATTATACTAAATTTGTTTGTATCATTATAATAAATTTGTTGGTATCATTATACTAAATTTGTTGGTATCATTATACTAAATTTGTTGGTATCATTATACTAAATTTGTTGGTACTGTTATCATAAATACGGGAAATGCAATGAGATATGATACCATACATCAGCCTTTCTCCTCTGCATCCATCCGGCTGTATCGATGCACCGCTTCTCTTATGTTTGATCACCGTATTGCAAGGAAATTATCACGAAATATTGTTTCAATTTTTTCTATTTTCCCATTCTTACAACATCTTAATTTGCTATTCCCTTTTATTTGTTATTTCCATTGTATTTGGTATTTCACTTTTATTTGGTATTTCACTTTTATTTGTTATTTAACTTTTATTTGTCTTGTCTTTTTTATTCCAACCTTTTTATTTTAGAATCATTTATTAGGTTTATTTTGTTTCATACAATTGTTTTTTCAGTATCCTTCTTTTTTCAGTTATGTTCATTTTAATTTACTTTTGGTTATGTTTTTCTTAAAATACTTCCAATGTATGTTTTTGCTTTCTTTTTTGTTCTTTAATTTAATATTTTAAACTACATGTTGGCTCGATAAAAAATATGAACATATCAAAATAAACATAAAACTCTAATAAAATAAGATAATTCAACCATTGCAAATGTAAAAGTAAAGAAATGAGGAAGAAAATTCTATTCATTAGAGATAAAAAATTAATAATTTTAAAAGCTATTAACTATTTATTTTTAATATTTTCAACTAAATTTATTGGTTAGACTTTTAGCTTTTTCAATACCTGGTTTTGCATCAACTTTTCGACTAGTGATTTATTTTTATATGGTGTTTAAAACAGATTTAGTATGGATATTAGATAAATTTGTTAGTATTTTATTTTATTTTATTTTATTTGTATATTAGATCAATTTGTTTATGTTTAAAATAAAACATTTACTACAGCTCTAAATATTTTAAGGTTGTTAATTCAACATTAGTTTAATTTTATCCATATTTCTAAGTTAAGAATATTATATACATGAAAGTACTTTAATACAATCTAAAAAAATGTTGTATACATTTTGTGTTTAGTTGATTTGTTTGAGTTTTTCATAATTAAATTTCACGTTATCCTCTTCTTTGTCGTCGTGTATATATTTTAGAAATTTATTGTAAAAAATAAATATAAAATAAGTAAGAAATTCAAATTCTATAACTTATTTTTTGTACCATAGTTAAATAACTATGATACCATAGTTCAATATAATGATAATTTTAAATTTCCTTTAAAAGTTTTCAAGTTCTTAATTTAGTTACTATTTTTTAAGCATTTTTTTTAATAAAAAAGGAAAACGTAGATTTTATTTATTGATTTATATTATTTTTTAAGCAATTTTTTTAATAAAAAAGGAAAACATAGATTTTATTTATTGATTTATATTATTTTTATCATAATTGTTTGAAGGTTTTGCATAGATTGTTTTTTGTTTGAGCAGCCCTTTATAGTATTTCTTTGTAATTTAATTATATTAATTATAAAAAAAGAAGCTTAAAAAAAATAGGTTTAATGCGTTATATAATAATACATTGCACAACATTTTTTCCTTTTAAAACATTAAACAATAATTTTTATTTAAAATACAGATTATATTTGGATTTTACACTTAATGCATTATTTAGATAATGTCAGTTGTAGTTTTTTTCTTTTATTATAAAGAAACGCTCACTTTTGTTTTAATTTTTTTAGCAAGCATGAATTGCATTTCATTTGAGTTGCATGCTACAAGTAATTTTTATCGCTATTTAATTTCAAGCAGGAATGAAATCCGAATGTTTTATTTTAAAATAAATGAAGAACTTATAAATAAAATATTAAATAGTTGTTATTTCTTAATTGATTGATGTGTTAATAACTTATGACAGAACTTAACACTGCTGAAATAATAAAAGTTGATTTTTAGTTTATATTTTTCTCAATGTTACACGTGGTACATTATAATGTATTGAGATGAATGTTGTGATGCAGAAAAGACATTTTTGTTGCTCAGATTACCTTCACATAACGCATCATTAGCCTAAAATAAATCTTTAAATAATTTTTGATGTGACAACTCACATAAAAATACGTAAAAATACATATAAATACATACCAATCCATAAAAATACATAAAAATACATAAAAATACATACCAATACATAAAAATCCATAAAAATCCATAAAAATACATAAAAATACGTAAAAATACATACAAATACATACCAATACATAAAAATACATAAAAATACATAAAAATACACATAAATACGTAAAAATACATACAAATACATACCAATACATAAAAATACATAAAAATACGTAAAAATATATAAAAGTACATAAAAATACATACAAATATATAAAAATATATAAAAGTACATAAAAATACATACACATATATAAAAATATATAAAAGTACATAAAAATACATACAAATATATAAAAATATATAAAAATTCATAAAAATACATACAAATATATAAAAATATATAAAAATACATAAAAATACATACAAATATATAAAAATATATAAAATACATAAAAATACATACAAATATATAAAAATATATAAAAATACATACAAATACATACAAATATATAAAAATATATAAAAATACATAAAAATACATACAAATATATAAAAATATATAAAAATACATACAAATATATAAAAATACAAGCACACTTACACTCTCATCGAAAACTTCAAGACATACGCAGCCTTGTATTTTATTAATTCAAATGAAAAGTATTTGCGAACACGTGCTTGTGTGTGTGAGTGAGTGTATGGGCTAGATAATATAATTGTTCATTTAATCTTACCAATGGTAAAATGAAAAACCTATTTAGCTTCGCACATAAGAATTGTATTGTGTTTTTGAAAGATGTTTCACAAACATGACTGTAGTTGTATGTAATAATTAGATGCACAATGGTTGCGTTCGTTCATCAATGATCATCGATGATCATTGACAAGCGACCGCAACCAACCAGTATGATTCACAGGCAGATTTAAGCTTGGGATTGTCAACAACATCAGTTGTTTGTACAAAACTTTTCATAAACAATAAATTATTTTTCTTTTATGTAATTGTTTCAAAAATTGTTTTCAATCTTTTTAAAATCTATTAAAACAAATTTAAAACCTATTTAAAAAATTTTCTAAATCTGTTTAAAATCTTTTTAAATATATTTTAATTTGTTTTTAAATGTATTTAAAACCTATTTAAAATCTTTTTAAAATCTATTTAAAATCTTTTTAAAATCGATTTAGAATTTATTTAAAATCTTTTTAAAATCAATTTAATTTTTTTAAATATATTTAAAATCTATATAAAATCTATTTAAAATCTATTAAAATCTTTTTAAAACCTTTTTAGAATCTGTTTAAAATCTATTTAAAATTTGTTCAAAATCTTTTTTAAATCTATGACAACTCAACTTTACAACGTAGAATATAAATTTAGAATGATTTTCAAAATGTCAAACATACTGTATGTATGATTTTCTAAAATTTAAATTAAATTAAAAGTATGTGTGTAGTTATAACAATTCATGCTTGATGATTATTATATCATTCTGCTTTAGCACGTATTGTAAAACCTTTGTTTTAGTTTCTAAGAAATTGAAAGAAACATTGTGAGCATTTCTATTGGATTAAAATTCAATGTTGCAGTATTTTAATTGTGTTTATTTTTTATGTTTTATAAAATATGATTTTCTTTAGTACGTTCGTCGTTTTTATCATCAAAATATTTACCCAAAGGAAGGATTAATTATCTTCAATCTAATTAAATGAAAATAAAAACATTATTGCATTGTTTTAAATTAATTGGCTTTTTATCAATTTTTTTAATTATTTTATTTCATTTTTTAAGTATTTTATGTTTTTTATAATTGTTGTTGCTTCAATTTGAAGAACATTAAGATGAAACTTCTATGTCTGAATTTGCCAAAAATATGACAAAACACTTTTAAAATAAATAAAAAAATGAAACAATGTTAGTGAAAATAATAAAAAATTAAATAAAACAAATTAAATAATAATAAATACAATAAAATAAATAATAACAATAATAAATAAAATTAAATAATTAATAACAATAATAAATCAAATAAAATAAAATATAACAATAATAAATCAAATAAATAATAACAATAATAAATAAAATTAAATAATTAATAACAATAATAAATAAAATAAAACAAAAAATAATAATAATAAATAAAAAAAATAATAATAAACAAAAAAAATAATAATAATAAATATAACAAAACAAAAAATAGTAATAATAAACAAAATAAAATAAAAATAATAAATAACATAAATAATAATAATAAACAAAAAAAATAATAATAATAAATATAACAAAACAAAAAACAGTAATAATAAACAAAATAGAATAAAAATAATAAATAAAATAAATAATAACAAAAAAATAGAATAAAACAAACAACAACAAAATATTTCCAGAGTGATAAGCGACAACATAATCTTGATCTCGAAGGCCCTCCGCCACAAATTCGTGATTCCCGAATGGACAGATTTCTGCAACTGCATCGAAGATTTCTACTTCCTCGCCAAGCCATTGCAGGGAGGACATGTGAGTTGCCATTTGTTGCGTTGCCATGCTTGGGTGCCATGTTTGGGTGCCATGTTTGGGTGCCATGTTTGGGTGCCATGTTTGGTGTATTTTTTGGTTGATATGTTAGGTTTGTTTGTTTGATTGCATTTTGGGTTGCATATTTGAATGCTATTTTTTGGACATTTTTGGTTGTACTAAGTGGCTTCCATGCGTGGTTGCTTTTTTGGTTGCCATAATAGATTGCCATGTTTGTTGTCATTAATGGCAGTCGTAAAAAAATGTTAATATTGATTCCCATGTAAGGTTTTCATGTTTGGTTTACATTTTTAGTTTCATTTGTGGTTGTCATGTTTGGTTCCCAATATTAGTTGCCACGTTTCATTAGTTGCTATTTCGGTTGCCATTTTAATTTTTGTTTGTGACTACCATCCTACGTTATCGGGTTTGGCTACCTGCGAACTTAAAAATGGTATGGACACAGAATAACTAACGTCAATCAATGTTAATTATAGCTTGTAAAAACTAAATTATATTATAATATGTTAATTATGATAAATTTTCAACCAATCACAACGAACTGACAGTAGTGACGTCACGGTCACCATACTCGAAGCAGGCATGTGACGTTGACGTCACAACTGTCAGTTCGTTGTGATTGACTGAATAAATTTATTATAATTAGCATTGATTGAAGTTTCTTAGTTGTTCTGTGGCATGGATCTGTTCTTTTCATTAGGCAAGTTTAGAATTTAGAATTTTTTACCAATGCTAGTATTAAAGAATATAATAATAATAACAGTATATTAGCATTATTATATAATTTAATAATAATAACAACATAATGTTATTATTAAAGAATGTAATAACAATAACAAAATAGTATTATTATTATTAATAAAGTATGTAGTTTCACGTCACAGAGTGTAAGCAATTATTTTTTTGATACTCAATGTCAATGTGTTTATACAAAAATATATGCAGAGCCAAGGTGTGACATCACACGAGTCTTTAAAAGTCTTAGTAAACCGATTTGTTTTATTGTAAAGTAAATAATATTTTTCGATTTTTATAATCACTTCAATTTAAAACATTTTAAGGTTTGACTGGTGCGATATCATGTGGATGCAAAAGCCTTTGTATATCAATCACCTTGATGAATTTTTATTCGTATTTTAGATGGTATTCATAAGTGAAAGTTTAACATAATTTGGGCCCATCAGCATAATCGATATCGCATGCGTTTGCATTACATCTAATGCAGATTTTTACAATAGATTTTCCCACATTCCCAAAGTTTAAGCATTTGCCCTGATCACTACAGCAAAAAATATTTTAAAGAAATGCTTGAAATTTATTTTTAATTTTATTAAATTAAAAATCTAAATTTTATTTAGTTTTATTAACAACTTTAATAAATAAGTATTTACATTCATTTAATTAATCTAGAGAGTTAAAAGGTTTGAATTTCATAATTTTTAAATAGTAGGATAATGTTTATTATTTTGTATTAATCTAACTTTAAAGCTAAGATATTTTTTCATAGAAAATTCCGCAACAAAATATTTCACAAATAACGGTTTTAGTTTATGGTTTAAATAATTAAGGTAACTACATTTAGTAAAATATTCCTTCTAGTAAAGTGGATAGACAAGTTAATTGCATGGTTGGTCATTACACATTGTTTGTTGGTGATTGGTTGCGTTCAGTTTGTTGTTCAATTTATATTTTGTGGTTTGAAATATGTTAATAGACGACACAACATTTTGTAATCCTTAGCATTTAACATTACTCAGTAATTTAGTCGACAATGTCAACTTGCTGTTTTTATAGTGAAACCTTGCTTGAAATACTAGTGCCTGCAATACAATAAAATAGTGAACATAAAAAATGTACGTACTTGGCTTCCCACAACTTAAAAACTATTTTAAGCGTCATGTTTGCATCACGAGTAAACAAACTTTATTAGTTTTTATATTACATTTTTTTTACTAAAATTGTTTTGTGTTTAAAAATAATTTTTAATTTAAAATGTTTACCATCTTAGTTCTTCTAACATTTCTTTCATAATCAATTTTTCATTGAGTTAAATTTCAGAACAAAATACTAGTTTGGTTCAAAAAAAAATTGTTTACCCACATTAATTTATATTTGTTTTTATTGATAATATTTCAGGACAATTTAAAAGAACATTAGCATGCATAATGTTGATCAATCATTTGAAAACCTCTTAAAGTTTGTTTGCTCACATTAAATTATGTTTATTTTCATTGACAATATTGCAAGACTATTTAAAAGAACATTAGCATTATTTTGATAAATTGATACAAGACTATGGATGAGGTTATCATTTATTGTAAAAGCTCTTTAAATTTGTAAAAAAACAAGATGTCCAGTTTAATAATATTTTAATGTATGAAGGAAGACAACAATTGTTATGAAATCCAATTGACATTTTTCTGAAAATTACAAACACACACAATTACGCATATATTATTTAAGAATTTGTCAGGTACACGTGAGAAGTATTTTATTTAATTAAGCAAAATATTATAATTTGTTTCAAATACTTGAACTAAGATGGCAGCAATTATGTATTTGATAGGTATGACTAAAGACTGTTCAACAAAAGAACGAGTTTGTTAATAATAATTTTAAAATTTTAAAATTTTAAATATGACTCGTAAACAATTGGTTCGACAATAGCACAAGTGAAGCAACCCACATTCAATTAACAGAGATTACCTCACTTCTGCTATTATTTATCTAATTGTATGAAACATATAGTTTTAAAATGTTTAATCTGTTTTATAAATGAAACAGAAGTTAAGTATGTTTCTTTACTTTCCCAGTCGAAAATTATCATCGCGTTTTCCACATGTTTTGATATTAAATAGCCGTTTAGTGTTGTATTAGTGCTGTTGTATCTCCAACAAACAGAGTAGTTTTTGATCGGCGTTTCTCCTTATTGGCATACTTTTGAATCGAGTTATGTAACAAAAAATACTTAAACAGTTAAATAAATTAAGAGGTGTAAACTTTTCCTATTCTTGACATTTCTATCTTAAAGGTTACTTAAATGGTACTCACGAGGTATTCAAAATGCTTATTTCGACTATGCCTCGACTCTAAAGTATCTTGTTTTACAGTTGATACGACGATAATTTCCGACTGGGTTTGTTTTAATGTCTTACACTAACTAACAAATTAATTTAAAATTGTATATTTCAAAAATGTTTCAGTTGTTGAAGGCTCTTATTTTTTGGGCAATAGTTCCCACATTATCTTGCTATCACATTTTAAATACGAATACAGTTGCATTAACACTTTAACTGCTTCTTGTAAGACCGGTGTTACATAAGTCTAACGGTTTACTCCGTATTGTGTTACACCAGTGATACCAATTAAGTTAGTTATATTTTAATTACTTTTTACAGGTAACTAGGTACCTGTAAAAAGTAACTGGTGTAAGCCGTTAGACTTATGTAACACCGGTGTTACAAGAAACGGTTAAAGTATCAAATTGAAATGGCTGTCAGTTACTGTACACGTGCTTGGAATGCTCTTATAGATCTACCAATCTCCATGCATTTGTTCAAATCGTCTCAAGGCAAACCATTTGGTACATTTTGAATAATATATTATCGCCCAAGAAATAAGAGTCTCCTTCAACCAAGATATTATGAAAATATAAAGTTTTAAATTTTTTTACTGGTTATGGCAAATAATTTAAACCAAAATAATATAAAATATAAATATTTTTGTTTTATTTATAAAATTTATTGAATAGTTCTTAACTGAAAATTTGCATAAATTTTAAATTGAAGAGAGCCCTTATATTTTGGCGATAGTATTATTTTGTGTTAAGTACATTTTTGATAGATCAAAACATGTTGTCAATCACTAAAGTTTGTTGTTTTCAATAATTTTGTTATTCAATAACAAATTAAAATCTTTTATATGAAATGTTATATCTTAAAACATTTTCTTAAATTAATTAATTAATTAATTAGCGACTGATAAGATGTTTTTTTGGTTTGAAATAATACTTAAACAGATGCATTATTAGTGATTATACTCAGTTAAAATGTTTCTTTAAATATTAATAACATACTTTAACATACTCCAACATACTCTGACATATTCTGACATACTTTGACGTACTCTGACATACTCTGAAATACTCTGACATACTCGGACATACTATGACATACTACAAAATACTTTGCATCAAATTAAATTTTCATGTTTACCATCAATTAGTTTATTAATCTTCAAAATAGGTAAGTGATTTTTTTCTTGATGAACAGAAAATTGTTTCCTGAAAAATTAAATTATTTTGTTTTTCATTACATTATATTGATTTTGTGTTTTTTTATTTTATGAAAGCCAACTATTTCAATTTATTTTAAGCTTAACAATATTTTTCTTAATTAGAAACATTAAAAAATATTAATATATATTAAACATGAAAAATAAGTTAATCAGCCCTGTAATATTTACATTCCTAATACAAATGATATGGAAATGCTAAGAATAGTTTGGGAAAACTAAAAATAATGAGTTCAAATATGCTTCAAACCCCTAAATTATTACGCCCAGTTTAACGTACACATAATAACATGCGTTATTTTTCATTGAAGAAAATTACTCAAAACACATACATGTTCTTACTCTTCAGTTTTTAATAAAATTTAGTTACATTTAATTAAAACCTATGGACAATTTAGTTGAAGGGTAAAGTTAATCAGGTTAGAGAACAGACTTGCTAAATAAAATCCGGGACACCCAAAACATTTAAATTTGCAATGTTTATTTTATAGTTATAATTAATAAATGTCAAACAAATTAACCAGCGATAAAACTTTAAAATCTCAATAAAAAAGCATTACTAACAATAAGTAAATTTAATCTCTTGAAAATTTGGACTATATTTTAACCTCATTGAAAATAGGTCAAAGCAAACAAGGAAGTTTGAAGGAAACCTTTCCACTGAAGATTAATTGAAAAAGGCTTCGGTTTTCAAAAAACAATACAAATATTTCCATCGAAAGTTAACAATAACGTGAAGACGAGTCTTTTTTGTAGGCATAATGGTAAACAATTTCTGCCCTCAACCATTCAGAATTAGCTTAAACAATCATTTTCACCCAAACGTAAATACCATTTGGTCTCTACCTGGCGTTCTGGGCAGCCTGGGTTCACATTAAAAAGGTCAGCCATTGAGCGTTGAGCGTCGACTTGAATATCGGGAGGGCTTCTTAGCATCCTACGTTTATTTCAAGATAGCCTTTCACTCCGCATATAGGGAAGAACTTTGGGAATCTCTTATTGCTCTTTCAATGATTGTATGGACTGGGCAATGGGAAGGACAGTTGCTTAATATGAATGCGGAACAACCCTGATTTTGAGTTTGTCGATGATTTAGTAATCTTTGTTAAAACGTTGGAAGTCTTGGAGGATCCAGCTGAGAAATAAACAGACGTCTGGGATTGGCCGAACTCCTTTTGTACACAGGTCCTACGAAGACTTGAGAAGTGGCGTTGGAATAACTTCATTCCCAACGTTGTAGGACTACGTGAGGCTGGGATGGGCCAAGTGAACTGCATGATCGACGGCGTTAACTTCAACAGATTGGGCGTGTGAGTAGGTCCCGAATGCGTGTCAATTGAAACAGGTTCTATCTGCTGAGATAGATCCTTCTTGAAGACACCCTCGTAGGAGACCTTGCATGTCCTGATTGCAGAGAATCCTTGGTCACCTTGAAGGCTTAATTTGTGCAAGAAGGACACAAGCAAGGATAGTTGCTTGTAGGGATTCACGAGGCTGGTGGCGGCGTGTTACTGAGGCAGCACGCCTGGGCATTTCCCCCCAGTAGTAGCACTAGTAGTAGTAGTAGTAATAGCAGTAGTTGTAGTAGTAGTAGTGGTAGTAGTAATAGCAGTAGTTGTAGTAGTAGTAGTGGTAGTAGCAGTAGTAGTAGTGTACTAGTTCATGATAAGAAAAGTTTAGCGAGAAAGACCTAATGATTCGGGTCGTTTGGAGAGTGAGATCTGAAAGAAGGAAAGCAACAGATAGAAAAATTCATCACAGTTACCCTCGAGTAATTATAAATACAAAATGTTTGTTTATAAATATGTTTAAATTCCAAATATCAAACAATTATGTGACACAATTATAAAAAAGAAAAATATTTAATCTTGTTGGAAAACTTTTATGATTTTTTTAAATGTTTTAATTATGCAAAACATTTTCATAAGATTCGTCTTTGTTTTAATTTTACATTTATTTATTTTTCTACTTTCTTTATTTGGTTTTTATATTTATTTTTTTACTTTTCTTTAATTCATTCAACCCTCCAACATTTTTAGTTTTTATACTCGAGATCTCAAGCAAAATAAAAAAATAGTTTCGTGAAAGGTTATTTCACATCATATTTTGATTTTACGTAAGTGAATACATTCATATAAATTATAATAAAACATTTATTTCTCTTTCTAGAATGAATAATTAAACAATTAATTTACCCTTCATAACTAACATCAAATTAAAACAAGTTCAGAAGTTTAAAAATCTAGAAAAATGTTTTACAAATAATGAATAAAATGATTAATAGAAATTATTTTGTGTTTTGTATTGGACCTCGTGCAGATTTATCAAGGTGGTAAGGTAAGATTTGATTTATCTAAACTTTTCAAAATCGTTGCATAAATAAATGTTTTTATCTCTAGATCTTTACATAGAAAGTCTGTAACGCAACCCTCTGGATTTTCAAGAACTGTTTTGTGCTTTAGTTAACCTTAGTTAATCTATAAATAAAAAGTTTTTTCTTGTTAGTTATTGTCCATAAAAATTGTTCTAGTTGATTGACCGTTAAATAAAAATCTGTTTAAATTTGTTTGTATCCAGATATAAAAAGTTTTCTATTTATTTGATATCTAAATGTTAAATATTCAAATATAAACGAATTTCTAATTGGTTATAATTCAAATATAAAACATCTTCTAATTGGTTAACCAAGAAAAATTAAACAATTTAAACAATTTTCATTGGCTCAAAGTTTTCTCTGAAGAAATGAGTTTTTTAATCATTTGATCAATTTATTCAACAAATTTTATTCCAAAACATTCAGTACTTCGACCGGTCACCATTCCTCATCACCAACTTGTTCCGGACTATCCGCAAATCGGAATATTATCCGATTTAATCAAAATTTAATCAAAATTTAATCAAAATTTGATCACAATTTAATCAAAGTTTAATCAAAATTTAATCAAAATTTAATCAAAATTTAATCAAAATCAAAAAGTGATCACTTTCCTAATAATCCTAACATTATGTATGTTCATTAATTACTGTACAAGATCATCTGGTTTTCTTGACTTTCATTTGTTTAGCCTTGAAAAAATTCTTGTAACTGCACAGCTTATTTTTATTTTTATAAGCTTATCACAAATTCTTATAAAGGTTTTGCTGAAACTTTATATTGCTAAACACTTCATAGAATCTTGTATATACAAATAATGCTTTACAAAATTTTCTTCTTAAAACTTGAAACTTTACTTTAAAAATATAAATAATCGAATTCTTTATAATTATGTTTTTTGTATTGTTTACAATTTTAATAATAGTCGAGTTATTTTATTTTTGACGTTCGAAAAACAATTTTTATTATAATAATTTTAATTTGTTTTACTATAATTAAGAAAAATTAAAATTGATAGAAAACCGACAAAATGTTTGTGTTGTACTCATAGACATATACGCTAGACTGTGCATTGATTGCTGAAAATGTGACGGGAAATCGTGTCACATCTATTTTGTAAATTGTTGGAATATTTCCATTTCAACCAATCACCATGCTCGTTCTATAAGACTTTTACAATCAACCAATCACGAAGGTTTTTCACTAAGTTAGCTAATTAGCTACAATAGGGTTAGACCTAGCCTGTATGTTTATTTTAAAAACGATTAGACCTAAGCCGTTTTTAAATAATTTAATAAAATAATTTATCGATTTTAATTTTAATAGACAAATATTACTTACCAAATCTGCACATAAGGCAATGATGACCGATGTATAACTCGATGTGTACGAAAATTATAATCCATTGTTAATCTGATATTAATGTCATCAGCCAATCATATCCCTCGAAACAAAATGCATTGAAAACTAACCAATTAAATTAGATTGGAACCATTATTCAAGTCATGGAATTGAAAATCTTTTGAAAGTACGAAAAGATGTAATATTTTTTTCATTCATTTCGATCGAAAAAATTATTTATGAATAGATGGATGGGAATGAAATGATGTGCAATATTTTTGGAATATGCAATTCTTCATTATTGAAGATAAAGTTGTTTGAAAATTGAATGTGACACAAATTTCGGGCACAATATTAATACATTGACGGGATGGCGGATGTGCAGTCTAGTCCTTCTATTAATTACTTAATCAGCTTTATAAATTAGACTATTTTACTAATGATCTTTTTTTCTCATAAATGTCATAGGAAATATAATGCCTTACAACAACCAATAAACTATACGTTTTAATATTTTTTAGTTAGAGAGACTCTTCTTTTTTTAGTGATCGTATGTTTTCAGTGGTCGCGTGAATGCATTTGGGTGTAATGAAATTAATTCACCGTGATTACGTATGTATTTGTGTATACCTTTACTTGTATGCATCTATGTGTATACGTTTACTTGTATGCATCTATATTTGTGTATACGTTTGTTTGTATGCATTTATATTTGTGTATACGTCTACTTGTATGCAGGGCTGCCACTTTTTATGAGAGAAAATAAACTAGATTCTCAAAATAAATCAGCCAGAATAATCTAGATTGTTCAAAAACATAGCAATTAAGCCTTCAATCATGTGTGTTTCACTGGTTTTAACTACTTTTCATTGTTTTGAACTACTTTAAAAACATCTAGATGACAAAATTTATCAGCTAGGCTAAGTAAAA
>JARUHE010016812.1:0-16761 GCA_031471125.1 Archaeomysis grebnitzkii | reverse complement strand
TGAACTTAAAATTATTTTTTAAATTTAAAAAACAATAATTAATTTTGAACTTAAAATTATTTTTTAAATTTAAAAAACAAGAATTAATTTTGAACTTAGCAAGATAAAAAAATTTTAGACAGTCATTTGATTAACAGTTTTTTTCTTTAACAATTTTTTTCATTTGCCCAAACGTTTTTTACGCAATCTGGCAACACATTAAAACAAAAAAATTTTAAGGATCTTAAACTTAAGTTTATATTAATTTATGAATTTAATGGAACTTCTACATTTTTTAATTATTATAGAACTTTTAAGCTTGAATAAATGTGAAATATAGTATAGTAGTAAATAATTATAGGCAAGCGACAGCTATTAAATTATATTAAATTAAATTAAATATTAAATTAAATTAAATTATAGTAGTGAAAAAATAATATTTAAGCGGTGCTATTTTTTTGCAAGTCGAGAAATGCAAAAATTCAATGATGACCATAAAGACCAAAAAATCTTGCATTTAATTTTGAAAACAACCCTTATTGAAAGTAACCATTTCGTCCCAATCTGCTAAAGGGCAAATGTAAGACAATAGCACAAGTGAGGTAAGCTCTATTATTTGACAGTAGGTTACCTCACTTGTGCTTTTATCGGGCCAAATGTATGGCAACAGTGAAAAGTGAGTTGTCATGCAGTGAAAGTTGTTGATAACCTTGTCGCATGATCAATGTTCATGAGATCTCGATTTCTCATCTTCCATACTCTAAGGTCGAAACGTTCTGAGTATCGATGCAATGTATGGACCCACAATAGCACAAGTGAGGTAAGCTCTGTTATTTGAATGCGGGTTACCTCACTTGTGCTATTGTCGATCCATAGCACAAGTGAGGTAAGCTCAATGTTATTTGAATGCGGGTTACTTCACTTGTGCTATTGTCGATCCATATGTTTTAATCCTCAGGCTAAAGTCAATGGTTGAAAAATTAGTTGTTGGCTCATTCAAATGTCAACTTGTTTGATCGGAAATTCTTTTGTGGAGTTACGTGAATTCTCCAAAAATTTTAAATCCTGAACAACTGACCTTTAAATCCAAACTTATTTTCGAGTTCTCCAAAGGTCAAAATTTGGGTATTTTTTGGTAAAAAAAAATAATGGTACAGTAAACATTTGAATTTCTTGTTCTTAAAATGTCATCTTGAAAAAAGAATTTATTTTTTCGTAGTTTGATTTTTAAATAATTAAGTTTTTATAAAAGGCCAAATAAATTTTGTAACGATAGAAAGATTGAAAAAATTAACTAATAAACTTATTATTTATATTTCATTGAATCACTAGTACTAAAAAAGTTATTTCAATGAATTGTTCATAAAAATTAATGTTTTTAAGCATACCTCAACATGTCCAACTTATAATTTATTACTTTAATGAATATAAGAACTAACTATGGAGATAGAACGGGCCTTATTTCCAATGGAAATCTTTCCTTAGTTTAGTCATGGTGTTGCCAATATATTGTGCATAAATTACATCCCATTTAGTGCCTTCATTGACTTCTCTTTAAAAAAGTTCTAATTTGATCGATAATATCACAAGTGAGGTAAGTTGTTTTTTACATGTGGATTACCTCACTTGTGCTATGGTCGATCATGTTAACAATTTGTTGCATGCAATAAAGATACTTATCATTGTTTGTCTTCACGGCATTTTTTAGGGCGTTAAATGGTTAAATTTTGGGGTTAATTCACACTTCATGGCATTTTTAGGGCGTTGTAGGGTTAAATTTTGGGGTTAACTTACACTTCACGGCATTTTTAGGGCGTTAAAGGGTTAAATGTTAGGGTTAATTCACACCTCAAAGAGTTAATTCGAAGCTGAAAGTGAATACGTGATTGAAGAAGTGAAAAGATTACCATCGTGGATGTAAAACTGAAATATTGGCAATCTTAAAACGAGTTTCCTGCTTTTAAAACTAGTCTGTGGCTGCTCAGATTTTATTTATAATTTGCTCGCTTGTATGGTTGTGTGTGTATGGTTGTTTGGTTGTATTTGTGTGTATGTATGGTTGTGTGTGGTTGGATAAGGTCAGGTTTTATTTAAAATTTAACAGCTTGTATGGTTGCTGATCTAGTGTATTTGAAATCTTCGAATAGATTTATAATTTTTTTTAAATCATTGTTGGTTAAATTGTTTGATAGTTAAAATCTTTAAAGTTTCAAGGCTTTCCTTCAGAATAAAATTTGCAACATAAAATTTCTCAGATTTAAAAATTTAAACGATTAAGTTTTCCTTAGAATAAAAATATTAATATAGAAGCCATGGTTAGATTTACTTGAATATGGTTGGTCACTTTCACTAGAGTTCTAGCAAACCTGTTTAGAACTTATTTACCTCGAGTGTTCAAACAATTATTAATTCCATCATCATCATCTCCATCTCCATAATCTGATGAAGGAAGTTTTTTGAGAATTCCTTTTGAATATTTTTGTTTTAGGCAGATTTCGATGTCACGAGTTTGTTATTAATATTTTTGCAAAACTGTTGCGTATAATTTTTTTAAAGAATGTATTATTTTAATATGAATATTAATTTAATTTTTAACTTGCTTTAGTATTTTAAAAACGTTTATTAAAACTTGATCATTTTTCCTTAAGTTTAATGTAACTGATGTTAACTTTTAATAACGATAGCTTTCGGAAGTTTTAAGTCTGTTTTCAATGCTGTACAGACTTAGTTGTATGTAAATGTTTGAAATTAGGTAGAAGAAAGTGTTTAAAAACATTTACTGAAGTCCTAACTTTTATAAAAAAGTTTAGACATTTTAAAATTTGAAAATCTGAAACTAAAAACTGAAAATTCTAACCACATTAACTTTCACACATGTCTAATGATGCAAAATAATTGTTTAATAAACAAATTCGTTTTCGACAATTTTGTGTGAAGTACACTTTACACCTTACACTTTACACCTTACACTTTACACCTTACACTTTACACCTTACACTTTACACCTTACACTTTACACCTTACACCTTACACTTTACACTTTACACTTCACTTTTCACTTTATTTTAATCTTGTACAATATAAGAAGCCTATAAGCTACATACGTTAAAGAAGTTACAAATTAAAAGTTGAATTTCAAAAATATCGAATTTAAGACATAACTTAAAGTAATTTATAGATTTAACTTTTGTATTTCTATATTCATTATTGTTTTGTCAGTTCGAATTTTATATTTTAGTTTTCATTATTTTCAAAATATTTAATTTTAAATTTGATTAATGTAAAATGACGAACTAATTGCTAAATAGAAGTTGATTTAAATGTTGGTGATTGCAGAAGTTTTACTCAACATTCTTTCATAACATATCTATCGCACGTACACAACTAGACATATGCACATACTCGTAGAGCACACGTACATATGTACAACATTTACGTGCGTACACATGTATCACATTTAGAACAGTCCAGTTAATGAATTAAAATTTAGTGTCTTATTTTTATAGTGTTAATACTTTGTTTGTAATTTGGGTTAGGCTAATAATGCCAAGCACGTTTACAAGCAAATTAATTAAAATTTATTTGTAGTAAATATTCAATCATCTGACAATAGTAAAGTGGAAAGCCCCATTGTGTGTGTGCGTATGTGTGTGTGTATGTGTGTGTGTGTGCGTGGGTGGGTGATCATTCATAACTAAGATTAGGTAAAATTGTAAAGAACACGTTCCTTAAAACTGGATATTTTTATCTTTATTTTCAAGTTTTTTTTTCATAAAGATTTTTAATTTCAAATTAGTTTGCAACATTTTCGTTACAATGTCTTTTGTAATATTTGACTAGACATGGAAGTTTATTTTTTTAAATTATTAATAAGTTTTGTTCTGTAAAAGTATTTAGCATTAAGCTAACTAAAATAGGCTACATTGAAGTTACTGTTGAAATAATTGATTAACTTAATCTCTAATAGATATTATGAAAAATCTGTGTTAATAATAATTGTCTGTGATTACTACGATGGCGCATGCGCATTCAAGCAAAACCTATTGGTAATAACGCAGTTCGTTATTAGAGCTGTTCGTTATTAGAGCATGATCGTTGTTTTGTCATTGCGTTGTGTAATATTTGCAACGTTTGCGATCTATCTTCTGATTGGTTGAATTATGTTGGAGTTGCGCGCGCAACTTTGCAATGTCTCTCTTTCTCTCTCTCGAACCCACGTACAATTACTTTTGTTTTTCTTTAACTTGATATATCTAAAATTTATTCTTATGTCTAAGTTTATGATATTATATTTTTAAAAAAAAACTTTAAATCGTTTTCCTACTTATTTGGGTTATACATTTATATCTTATCTTATCTATCGTACAATACATAAATGCTTCTTTAAAGAGTAATTGATTATAATACAGATAACAAAGTTGTATTTCTCGCCTAATGTTCACTATTATGTTTATATTAAATGAATCATTTGCCTAAATTTAAAGTGGCCTCCAGTCCACTTCTAATTTGATTGCATACAAAATGGTGACCATTTAACATTTTACTTTCATTTTCCTTAGCCAAGATTTATTGTTGCTCAACTACAACTCATTTATTAAATAGTGGCTAGGTGGTTGATCAAACATTTTAATTTGCAAGCAATGGGGTCGACTCCCTATGATTGTTTTATTACTGAATTGACAATTTTGTTGCTATAAGAGTCAAAATATTTCAATTTCCTATATAAAATCATCCTTATGGCATGGGTCTTGATTATACATGCCACAGGCACCCATTTATAAGAGATTAAACAATCGTTTTGATTTTACCAACAATTAATGGTTCAAAAATTCAAAAGATACAAGATGTCGAATGTTATTTCAGAAGGAACTAAAGTGTAAAATTATTTTGGCTTTTAATTTTAAGAAAATATTTGTTTTTCTTTTTTCTTGAGTGAACAAAATGTAAAAAAACGCAATTTAATCCTGCAATTACATCTTGCATAATTCGAGCAAGTTCTTCCAAGAATCTTGCATAATCTTGCACGAATTGTACATGAGATGTTTCTACAATTTTAATGTTCATTCCAGAAATATTTATTGAATGTAAATAGCAATCCAAATTTAAAAATTCCCCCAACTAACCCCGTCTTTTCTCCCCACAGCTGTACGCGCAGACCGCATGCGCGGCGGCCGCAACAAGTTTGGACCGATGTACAAGCGCGACCGGGCAAGAAAGCTGCAGATAATGCGGCAGCGGCAGCTCAACCAGCAGGGTGTCCCCAACCCCCGGGGGGTTCCCTCGACCTCGTCCGTGGGAATAACTTTTGCCGCAGCCTACTCCAACCAGGTCTGCAACGCGCATGCGCACCTCCAGATCAAGGAGGAGATCCAAAGTCCTTTCCTCTCTTCGTCCACCTCCTCCCCCGACTCCTCCCCATCCCCCATGAACGGACTCGGCCTCCTCGCCACCTCCGCTCCCATGGCCGGATCGGTGACCGGGGGCAGCAATGTCCTTCTCAACAACTCCGAACTCTCCCTCTGGGTAGGCGACATCCCCACCCCACCCCCTGCAATCGTTTCTATGGGGGGCCGCGTCGCCCCATCCACCCAAAGAGTCCCCGCGCTGGTTCGCCAACTGCACGCCGCTATCAACGACACCAACTGGCAGTCCAGCCTCTTTAACCTTCTTCAGACTCAGACTTACAACCAATGCGAAGTCGACATTTTTGAACTTACCTGCAAGGTTCTGGATCAGAACCTATTCTCCATGGTCGACTGGGCCAGGAACTCCATCTTTTTCCAGGAATTGAGAGTGAGTACCCTTTTCTATTTTTTTAGTCTTTCTTGGGTTCAATTCAATTTTTGAGTGAGTGAGTACCCTTTTCTATTTTTTTAGTCTTTCTTGGTTCAGTTTCAATTTTTGAGTGAGTGAGTAGCTTTTCTATTTTATTTTTGAGTATCTTTCTTGGTTCAATTCAAATTTTTGAGTGAGTGAGTAGCTTCAGAGTGCTTTTGGGTGATTGCAGTGTCTTTAGAGTGAGTGTTTCATCAAACCAACCTTAGGCCCACATTTAGGCTTTTCATTTTTATAATTTAATTTAAGCTATTCTTATTTTATTAATCCAGCATCACAATGGCCAGTTTCTATAACTAGTTTTTCTCACAAAGTATTTTTAATTCTTATTAAACTGCAAAAATATTTAATTACCTGTTTGACAAAAAAAAATAAAAATTACTAAAATTCCAAACTTGTTAAATAATCAAAATTAAAAGAACGTAATGTTTAATTTTGTTTAATGCATTTTTTTTTATTGTTTCACCAAAAACGATTCGTTCAGCAAGTTTTAATTGTTTACTTTTAAATGTTGATTAATAGCCACTTTTTAATAAAAAATAATTAAATCTTACTAATTTCTGAACGCTTTAATTGTACTGTAAAAACTGTAACTACGGTTATGTTGCAAGGAAATACAGTTTTAAAATGCATCTGTAAATTTGTTATATAAAGCAATCTTATTATTAGAATAGTGTAAACGTTTGCTTCAGTTTATGTATTTATTTTTAATTTATAATCGGGAAAGGTCTTTACCAAACATGTATCTTAAGTGTATGTGTGTATGTATATTAATGTTTTATCGGGAAAAATGTTTACCAAACATGTACCGTAAATGCATGTTTGTTTATGTGTATGTTTGTCAAAGTTTTATCGGGAAAAGTGTTTACCAAACATGTACCGTAAGTGTTTGTTTGTTTGTTTGTGTGTATGTTTGTCAAAGTTTTATCGGGAAAAGTGTTTACCAAACATGTACCGTAAATGTTTGTTTGTGTGTATGTTTGTACCTACAATCCGAATTCTTTATCATCGACCTTGAACCAATTGTTCAAGAAGCTTTTGCTTGTTTGCTATTTAGGTCAGACAAAAAGTGTGCAACACGTTTTATCAACTCTAGAGCTCTGGTCGAGGGAAAGGCTTGGTCATTCTTTTTTCATTACCAACTAATTTGTAACTTTAATTTCACTTTCTTTAGCCTAAATTCCTTCTTAGATATTGAGGAAATGATGCACTAAGATCTTGAACCTTGGTTTTCTCTTTTGGTAATTCCAACTATTTTTATTCAACTATTTTTTTTTATTAAATTTTACGTCTCTTTAATTTTTATGAAAAACTTATTTTAATTTGCTGTTCAGATATTGTGTACTATAAATAACTAAACATATATAAATAAAACCTCGTAATAAATAAATAAATAAATAAACATATATAAATAAAACCTCGTAATACTTTTCATATATTCAAACATAATGTCAAAAATTCAAGATTTTAAAATAAAGTTTTTAGTTTAGCTAGACTGTGTTAGTAAATATTAATATTTCTTGAAATAAAGCTCAGCTTTAATTTAAAGCTTTGTTCAACTAATTTTTTAACATTATTTTTAATATTATTTGTATATCGCAATAAATGTATTGGTTGTAAAGTCCGAAAAACAAACAAGTAAAAGTGTCGCCTCATGTTTCAAAGAAGCAAAGACTAAAATATTGAAACATGTGCGCTGGCGCGCCTCTATTTAGGTCAGGAGAGCCAAGTTCAGCGTGCGTCACAGAGCCTATGTATCTGGGACGTCTGAGTTTGTTCGAACCACTTTCACTCTCGTTTTCTCTTTACTGGACACACGCACGCACGCACTAACGTTCGCTTTCCGCACAAGGTTGTTTTTGTTAAGCAGCATTTTTTGCTTGTTTGTTTCGAATGTTTGTTTGTTTGCTTCGAATGTTTGTTTTGAATGTTTGTTTGTTTGCTTGTTTGTTTCTTTCGAATGTGTTGGTTTGTTTCAATCTTTCTTTGTTTCGTACAATACTTTGTTATCAATTTTTATACCAGCACGTTCACAGACTGGGGCTTGATCGAATACTTCTTCTGTAAAATCGCTTCAAAATCATACCAAAAGTTCCAAAAAAACTGTACACTCGTATAATAATGTTTTGTTATCAATGTAGTTTAAAGAGCAAGCTCTGGTTGGATAAACATAAATTGTGTAAATATTCACATTTTTGCCCGCACAAATGTAAAAAAAATATTGGAACTTTAGATCTTTTAGAATCAAGGCGTGGTTATTATTATTTGATAATTAGGTCAACTAGAGTGAGCTTTAAATTTTTTCTTCTACTCATTTAAACTGTTTCCTTTTTCGTCTGATATGCTTTCGGTCATTTGGCTCTCAATCTTTCTTGATAAATCTTGATATCTAGTTTTTGCAACTAGTTAAATTAGCATTGCTTTGTCACGGGTTTGATCGGGTAATTTGAGTAAATTGTGCATTGAAATATGCATAGACAATGGCACAAGTGAGGTAACCCACGGTCTCCTAACGTAGAGCTTACCTCACTTATGTTTTTACATATATTTGTTTGTGTGTATATAATTGAGTTGATATTTGATTAAAATAAATTATTAAAAAAATAATTTTAGTTCAATCAAAAACACGTTTTCAACATCTGCAAAAATTTCATTTTTGATACTTGATTAAAAGTGAATTAAAATCGAGTTCTGATTAATTTGCTATTTTCAAAATAATTTATAAAAAGTCATTCATTTGTTTTTATTTTGAAATATTTAATTTAAATTTAGTTTTTCTTTGGTTTTAAATGTATTTATTTACTGTGGTGACATTTTGAGTGGTTGGAATTTATGTTGAATACAACATAATGTGAAAAACTGTTTATGATATTAGAAAAAAATGAAATAAGAATAATTGAGAAAAAGTTCCCGCCCAAAAATCAATGTTTCAAATCCAACTGACGTACAACTGACGTAAAAATATTTATTTAAATTCGATTTTTTGAAGTTCTTTTTGTGTCCGTTATATAGCGGTGTCCGTTAGATTGATCTTTCCTGTACACTCCCCAAGCGATCAAGTACATACATTAACTTATTTTTGTATTCTACCTTCCTTTCTTGTAGTATTTATCTATATAATTATCGCTTTGTTTATATTTACCACATAAATCTAACTAATACTTTCCAACCCCCCCTGGGGAGCTCCCCAAGCTGTTAGTGAAGCGAAAGTATGTCAAGGACATCTCTCTCTCTCTCTCTCCCTCTCTCTCTCTCCCTCTCTCTCTCTCTTGTCTATTACAACCTGTTGGCTGTTTCTACGCTCGAAAATGCACATGGCAATTCCGTACATGGTCTACACACACTAATTAACGCACATGTACATACGCACACATGCACATGCATACACATGCACGTACATATTTACTTACACATGAACAAACCTTTTTATATTTTCTCTTTTCTTGCGTTTAATATCAAAATTTGAGTGTTGCTATTTTTGGATTTGTAATTGTAAATTATTTCTTAGAATATTATTGGAAATATTTGAAGAAAATTGTTAAATTGATTGAATGAAATTAGTTAGGCGGCCATTTTGATTGTTTGTTTTGATTGCTTATTAAATTGTTTTGGTAATTATTTTATAATTGTTTAGTGTTCATAGTTTTGTTAATGAACATTTATTTTATAACTTTACTTTTATAATTGTTCAGTGTTCATAGTTTTGTTAATGAACATTTATTTTATAACTTTTGCTTACGAAGTGTTTGGTTTAATTTACTGAAAATTCTGGAAAAATATAGAAGCCCTAATAATTAGGCTACAATGTAGTTGTATAATTATAACTTTATTTATTTGTTTTAAATTTAAAAATTCACTAACAAAGATTTCTATTCAATACAAATGACACTTTGTATTTAAAATTTTCTAGATTTTCCAAATTTAGTTTTTAAAAAATTCTTAAATTTTCTAAACATTTGATTTCCTTTTCAGGTTGATGACCAAATGAAGCTTTTGCAACAATCATGGTCCGACATGTTGGTTTTGGATCATCTCCACCAAAAGATTCATCACAAATTAGTCGTGAGTTTTCTACGCCTTGCAGACATGATCTCGACAACCTTTTCTTGATTCAATCCACTTTTTGTGATTCAATCACATTGACGCAATGTGATACGATTTTGATTGAATCAACATAAAAGTGAAGTCGAGATTGTGCTTCGTTTTACTACATCTTGTGTTCAGTTTTAATTTTAAATTTAATAATAATTATTTTTTAATTTAATTTAAATTTTAAATTTAATAATAATTGAAAAATGTTTTTTTAATAACTAAGATGGAAGATAATTTTCATCCTAAAGTTGATTCGATTTAATATTAAATTAAATTATCTATTTAGATTAAATCAACTTTTATACCTTTGTTTCAACATTGGAATACTGTTCCATATTCATTGTTTAGTAATACCAATATATAATTCCTGTTTTAGACGTCCAAATTGTATATTGAATCAAATTAAATACTTTTTAGACCCAAACTGTATATTAAATCAAATTCAAAATACTTTTAGACATACAAGTTTCATATTTAATCAAATTAAAAATACTTTTTAGACATCCAAATTTTATATTGAATCAAATTAAAATTCCAAATTTAAATTTTCAGCCTGACATGAACCTCCCCAATGGTCAGAAGTTCAGTCTGGTATCCTTAGCCCTTCTGGGAAACACAGAAAAGGAGAACAACTTCCACATGCTTATGAAGAAACTTATGGAGATGAGCTTCGACAGCAACGATTATGCCTGCCTTAAATTTATGCTTTTACTCAACCCAGGTAAGCACTTCAACGGGAAATTTTGTGTCTAAAATAATCTAGGCTGTAAGTTAAAGTTTTATTTCATTTACATTTAGAAATTATAAATGTTTTTTTACATTTAGAAATTTTAAATGTTTTTTTACATTTAAAACTTAATGGTTTAATGATTATGTTTTCGTAGTCATGTACTTGTATCTAGTCCTGATTTATACATTATCCAAACACTGTATAGCCTTTTAAATAATTAAACATAAAACATACTTAACGTAGATAATGGGACTTTTTTTTTGGTTGCATAATTTAAAAAAACAATTTTACTAGACCTGAATCTGAATCTGAATTCAAGTTCGTTTTCTATTTCCACCTAAGCCTTAATTCAATCGCATAAATTTGCTTGTCAGAATTTCCATTTTGTGCCTTTACCTAAATTTACCTAAATGACTCTTCATCATATAAGCCTAAATTTGCGCTACTTGTATAATCTTTTTCACGGTCGCCATTTTCCTATTTTGAATTATAATTGTATTTATTTTTAATCGTATTTAAACCCTGATTAAGATTTACATTTGACTATGATTTAATCGTTTATTATAAATGGTATTTATTTATTATAAATTATATTTGTTTTTAACATTTTATTTGTTTTTAACATTTTATTTATTTCTTACATTGTTTATTTATTTTTTACATGGTTTATTTATTTTTTACATTGTTTATTTATTTTTTACATTGTTTATTTATTTTTTATATTTTATTTATTTTTTATATTTTATTTCTTCCTTTATACTAATAAGTTTTTAATTCCAGATGTTCGAGCTCTTGTCGACCGTCGATCGGTTTCCACAGCTCATGATCAGATCAAGAACGCTTTGGTGGAATACTGCCACAACAGCACCATTGACGCCAACGCCGCAGCGGTAATTATACGAACTAAATTTTTACCGCCAATTTTTTCAAAAAATGTTCTAGGTCTTACTTTTTGGCGTTTGTCATGTATATTCTTGATTCTAGGCCTAGCCTCTGATATTTTATGCACATGATAATAGGACTGTTCATATTTTTCATATATATTTTTAGGCCATATACTAATTTTAACTAATTTTTAAAGTTCTCCTATGGTTCATCTACATGTGCCATTCTATTAATACCAAGCTAAAAGATGAAATGTTTACAAATCATTTAAGTAGTCATTTTGGGAAAGGGTTTCCACATTTATTATTTATATTATAGTCTATTGAAAAAGTTATTTTCAACTTATAATGGAAACGTTCTATTTTTAATTGTTAAATTGAAACTAGGAGATTGAGTTGATTTATAGTCTTTAACTTCGTGAATTTAAAGTAGACTGAATTAAGCATTGCAGTTTAAATTAAAAATAAATAATTTAATTAAAGTTTTTTTTATTATTTAGTGAAGTTGCTAGTGTTAAAAATAGGTTTGTTTTAGAAAAACGAATTTACTGGGTCTTAATTTCTGAACTGCAAATTTATTTAGGCCAAAATGTTTTTTTTTCTTTAAAATGTTTTAGTTGCATAACTTATAGAAATAGGAAGTTCATTTTTAATAGAAAAATATTACATGTACAAATATTTAAAATAGCTCCAACATGAATAGTTAAATTATAACAAACTTCTAGATTACTTGAATCATATTCTGTAATTCTAATGAAGAATGTTTCAGTTTTTAAACAATTGCTCCTACAAAGGAAAACGGGTGAGTGTTTACTTGTCTTTTCCATGCCTCAAGTCAGCACACGGCGCAGCTTACCGAGCCAAACAATTGTTAATAGTATCGGGTGTCTGATTTTTACTTACTCACGCGTTTGTTCAAAAGTTTCTTAGAAAAACAATCTCTTAGTCTAAATTTAAACAATTAAGTAGACGGTTTCGAATTATTTGTAAATGATAACAAAATTTTAAATAATTAAACATTTAAATTTTACTTTTCCAGGCATAAATTAAATTAAATTAAATTAATAATGGCATTCACATTAGTTCCCGTAAATCAAATTAAAAATTTTAGGACTCCATAGCAGTAATGATTCTTTTATTAAATTAGTCATACCTCCAAAACAAAAATTAAATTAAATTAAAATTATTAAATTAGTCATACCTCCAAAAAAAGAAAAACCGTAAGAGTTCGTTACAGTAAGACGTTTAATCTCAGATACCCTATGCTAAAAAAGACTAAAACTTAAATACCAAATATATTATTTTAGAAAACTGCGTTACACTAAAATGAATAGATTTTAGTGTTAACTTGGTATCTATTTTTCTATTGTAGAGTTGTTGGTAAATGTTAGGAACGATAGATATGGCCGTAAAATCTAACTTCCATAGATAATCTAAAGATAGACACCTCATGTTTGAGATTTTTACAAGTTAGAACAGACAGTATTTTAAAGAAAGATTACTTGACAGTATACAATTTGTGTTGTAATATTACGGATCCAGATTGGGCAGCAAACACTACCATTATATACTGACCGACTTGTCACATTTTGTTGATTTAATAAAAGAATTATTAATGCTAACAGTTCTTGAGTTTTTGAACGATCTTAAATGTATGAAAATATTTAAACATTATTGTAGCAAAACATTTTTCATGTTCATTAATTTTTTTATTAAAATAATAACAAATTTCTGTAATTATATTTTTTTTTAAATTTAGAAATGATAGGCTAGAACATTTAATTTTCAAGCTGGTATTGATGGATTTTGGGTAAATAAAAAAAAGAATGGCTAATCATTTGAATTTTTTTTAGGAACGCTACCAAAAGCTCATTGGTATCTTCGATGCTCTTCATGACATTGCCGAGAATGGCGAAAGATTTTTGTACTACAAACATTTGAATGGCGCGGCGCCCAACCAAACCCTCCTTATGGAGATGTTGCACACCAAGCGAAGATAAAACTTGCGTGTGTCACAAAAGTCCGTCTTAAGACGAAACCGGTAAGCTATTTCTTGGTTTAGTTGATTATTTAAGGTCTATCAGACTCGTGTGTTGACCAAAACACCCGAAATTTGAGTAACTTGCTCTATGCATAGCTTAATGGTGCTGGATATCCTCCCCGGGGGTTGAACCACTTCATTCATTCATTCCAAAAGTCATAAATTTAACCTGCATTTCAATTTTTATAAATCATGTGCCTAAGTCTGACATAAATTCGAATATTCAGATTGTCTGATTTAATATCTAATTGTTTTTTTTGTTTCAGCTTCCGGACGAAGCAAAATTGAACTGCCCAATCTTGACCAAGTTACCACAATCGTCACTAGAACCTGAACCAAGAAATTCACTGCATTGTGGCCTTTCCATTAATTTGGCGACGCAACCTTGTGACCAAAAAAGACGGTGCTAATGCAAGAAATGTCTTGTGTACAAAACTTGAAAATAGTTCATAAGATTTTAGCATTGTTAAAGCATCAAATGTGAATATTGGTAAAAACAATTGCAACAATGAATGTTGTTTCTACAGTGTGTTGAAACATTGATGTGAATTGAGTTCTAGACTACTGATGAAAATTCCCAATCACTTGACTGCCTGTATTCATTCGGCACTTTCCCTCTAAGACTGTTGGTGGTGGGCTATAACTTAAGTACTTATTTCAAGAGTACGAAGCTCTCACATGTGAATACATTTCATTTACATTTTTATTTATTTCATTAAATGGACAAGACCACATTTTAGCAATTCATGTTGCTGCTAACACGCAACAAACTGTTTTAAGGTTGTTGCTGAAACTGTGCGAAATAACACCTTTATATTATAGTGACTTTTATACTGCTGTGTATATTACCAATGTATAGATATGTAATTTTTAAGTGTTATGCTAGCCCAGATAAAATACCACACATCTGTGTTCTAATACGGTGTGCTTTCTTGAACTTTTCATATAAAGAATCATCATTTATTTTGTCGAATTTTTATATCAATAGCTTCAAGTAAACCACCCGCGTCTTTCTACGAAGTTTAGAATCAATCCAGTTTATTAAACTAGACATGAACGTGAAGGTTATATAATTTCAACTTTTTAAAGGATTTTATTTTTATATTTCTTAATTTTTTAAATAATCCTGATTTTTGAGGTACAAATTTGGTAAATGCTAAGTTATTAAATTATTTGTACATAAGTCTTAACTGAATAGCCTTTGACCATCTTTTCAAAAAGTTAATGTTTAAAAATTACTCCAATCTATTTCTTGACTCATGAAAAACATTGAAATACCTCGTGAGTCTGATCTGATTAAATATAAGATTTCATATTTATTTTCAAGACTTTACAAAACTAATAAAAATATTTAAAAAGACTGGCCAGACAAAATAGCAACTGTTGTTGATTGACCAATTTGAGAACATCAAATTGGTAAAGTTAAGGTAACTCAATTTTAATTGGAAGATGTTTTACATAAATGTTTGGCCAATTAACGACATTTGTTGTCTAAGCTTTATTTACATTAAAATAATTAGTATATTTTATTACGTTATTTTCGAACATTTTTAAGGTTGTGAGAAATAAAAAAATTATATTTTATTTTATTCAAATTATTTATTTCCACTTTAATTTTTTTGCCAAGAAGTTCTTACTATTTTTGTGTCTTCTTGTTTGAAAAACAGTTAAGTGTAATTGTAAATTTGAATAGTAAAACAAAGTATATTTGAGCACTTTTAAAATATCTTAGAATTTTACCAAATTTAATTTTGTCAAACTTTGGTACATTGGGTTAGGCCATTTACTCTTTATTCAATAGCATGGTGTGATAGTTCCTAAATGAATTTAAAATCATAGCTCTTGAACAATTTTTAAAATTGATTTAAAATCATAGCTCTTGAACAATTTCTAAAGTTAATTTAAAATCATAGCCCTTGAACAATTTTTAAAATTGATTTAAAATCATAGCTCTTGAACAATTTTTAAAATTGATTTAAAATCATAGCTCTTGAACAAATTCTAAAGTTAATTTAAAATCATAGCTCTTGATGAAATTTTAAAATCCTAGCTCTTGAAAAAATTTTAAAGTTTGTTTGCTAAACTATCATTAATCTCTGACTAGCCATGAATTGAACATTCACTATTTTAAAAAAAAATGGAACTTTTTAATTTAAGGTTTCAAACTGTAAATTTTATTTTAATTATTTTAAATTTAGTTTTTAACTTTTTAAATTTTAAATCTAAATTTGTTGGCAGTTGTATGAATTATATATTTTAAATTTTATTGTGTTTAAAAAAAATAGAGTATTTATTTAAAAAAATTAAAACTATATTTATATAAAAAATTAAAAGTAATTTAATCCAACATTGTTGGAACTTGACGCCTGTGAAGATCAAACGAATTCTAATAATTTGTTTGAAACTAATTGTTATAAAATTTATAATTATTATAATCTTTATACTGATTATAAAATTATTTTAAATTACATTTAAAAAAAAGAATTAAAAGGGAAAATAAAATTTAAAAGCCTATTAAATAATTAAAAAATATCCTTAAATTTATGTTTGTATTTGCATAGCCTATGTAGGCCTACAAACTTTTACTTAGAATTATGTTGATCTAGCAGGACATTTTGAGAGTAAAATTTATTTATTTTTTTAAAAATTTTAATTAATTTTAGTTTGGAACATTAATGTTTAAAATTGGTAAGAAAAAATGAAACCTGTAAAATTAGCATGCGAGAAATATATTTTTAAATTTATCTACATTTAGTTCTTCAATACATAAATAAAAAAACAAATAAAAATGCATAAATATTGAAGTTTATTTTCAAATATTTTTTGAAGCTCAAACTAGTTGAATAGATTTAGTTAAATAAAGTTGTACAAATGTTGATATTAAATATTTTTCCATGTATAAATATATATAAATATATATATAAATATATATAAATATATATAAATATGTATAAATTGATTTAAAAATATAACTCCGTCCAATGTTAAACAAAATAAAGCTGAAAGAATATTTTTTCATGTGAAAATTATTTTTGAAAGTGTTAACCAATTCTAAGCAAATAAAATTTAACGAGTCAAAAATTAAAATTTTATTATATCCCCTATCCTCTAAAAACTTGCGTGATTATTTATTTTTATTGATTATTTATCAATATTTCTATTCATTGTTTTAAATGTTATTAGTGTATCTTTTAACTTGT
>JARUHE010016701.1:0-16763 GCA_031471125.1 Archaeomysis grebnitzkii | reverse complement strand
AATTTTGTTTGATGTGCTAATATGTTTTCTTGTGCTCTCGGTGAAAACAGTTAAGTAGTACTTCTTTAGTATTATTATCTCCAGTGCACAAAAAACAATCTTTTTAGTTGTGTCCTCGCATAACGTGATTAAAAAACGTCTTCATCGCTGTTTTGCTTTTTAGTGAAAACCTTCCCAAGCCCTCTGAATAACGCTTTAAAAAACTACCAGCGTCCTCATGCAAAGCGAAATTAAGAAAATGTCCCTCTGATTTTCTCGTCAGGAATTTTTATTTTACTTCACTCTGATGTTATGGCCTGGAGTGTAGAGTAAGTATCTAATTACATATAATTTATATTATATTGATGCAACTATTGTATATTTTATCATTAAACTGTCAATTAGACAGATTTTGTAGAACCTGTTTTTTTAAGCTGATCTTGGTTTTTTCAGTTAATAATCTGGGTTTTTTATTTTTGAGTTAGTGGCAACTCTGGTTACGTCACTTACAAGAGGGACGTTCTTTCACAGCCGGATCCGATCCGCGATTGGTGTTGGATGTGAAGATACAGGTAATTAATGTAGTTTATTAATAGTGAACTAAACAGGTAAAGGATGCCTTCACTCTACAAGCTCGCAAGCCACACTAACTAGAAATAGGTTACTAGAGATTCTAAGTAAATGATGTAGACGTGGTATACAACATGATCACACGTTTACAATTTCTAAGTAGGTCACTCTATATATATTGTCATAGATATATAGTGAACATACAACATCTCCCTCCTTACAAGGGGGGGGATATTTCTTTCATTTGAAAGAAAACTTAGAATCTAAAAATAGAATATTGAATATATCTTAAAAAAATAGTTTTAATATAGTTTAAAGCTATCAACGTCAATGTGCATATATATATATAGTTATTATTGAAGATTTGTAAATTGGATCCAAAATGGTGGTTTCTGTTTTTTTACAGATTTAAGACATGGGATCCAACCTCGGACTTACACCGAGCTTTAGGATTTTGATCCGCCAATCAGCGACAAGTATTATGTGACAGCCAATCAGCGACAAGTATTATGTGACAGCCAATCAGCGACAAGTATTATGTGACAGCCAATCAGATGATGGCCGCCCATTCGATTAGATAGAATTTAAACCAGTTGTTAGTACTTTGTTCTCATAGAATCTTTGGTCATAATTAATATTATAATTTATGAATTATTAATACAAATGATAAATGATTACAATGCTAGGGGGCATTATCAATTTGTCGAAATTGATTCCAGCGAAATATGATTCTGTTGAAGCTACCTTCAACAGAATATCAAAAATGTGTTTTTTGACATCCTGTTGAAGGTATCTTTTTTTCCAGTTTTGTTCAAAAATTTACTTATAAATAAAATTTATCTACAGTATTGAACATCAATAACATAGTTTAACTAAAATAATACTTGCATGTGTTTTTATAAAAACCTGCATGTGAAACACTTTGCATGTTCATTTGAACACAACCAATATCAAATCGTGACAGATTAAAAATCAGTTTTAGAAAATAAAATTAAAATGGAAGTTTGAATCACAAAAAAAGGATCCAATCAAGTTGATTTGACCAAAAAAAATTGGACGACATCACATTATTTACACGGCATTCGAATCTTCAATAGTATTGAAGCACCGCGCGGCCGTGCGCGTACTCTATCATTTTGTCGAAATATAATTTTAGCGAAGTTATTCCTCCGAAATATCATTTTATTGAGTTGTTTTCTCCGAAATATCATTTCAGTGAATTGGTTTCTCCGAAGTATCATTTTATCGAATTGATTCCTCCGAAATAACCTAACCTACTCGTATGAGCAGAGTGTAAATATATAAATAAGAGGACCTATACAAAAGCTCCCTAAAGAATTTTTAGAAATTATTATACTGAAAAAAGGATTTTAATACATAAATGTTGTAAAAAAAGAGTAGCTGTTGTAAAGTTTGACCAATCATTTCGATAAAATGATATTTCTGAGGAAACAATTCGATAAAATGATATTTCGGAGAAATCAATTTCGACAAAGTGATATGGACCCAATGTTAGTTTTATGGAATAAAATATATTTATTCTTTGATTGTCATTTGTTTTTTCATGTCGTTTATATACTTACGACCAATAGATTTGTTTCATTGCTTGTTGATGCTTTGAAGTTGTCAGGGGAAGGGGCGGTTACGTTCTTTTTAAAACATTGGAAAGTACACTTTGTAGCGTTATTCTCGGATACGATCCGAAACGTCAAATTTGTAAAAGAATGGCCCTAAGGTTATGTATTCCAATCCAACCTCCATATCAAAGTTCGTGTATGAAGTTTTGTATGTAAAAAAGTAGATCAGCTGTACAATACAATCACCATATTAAGAATAAAAACCTATGTTTTAAAATACCCATTCCATATGTAATCTATTCATAATTTTGTCTCAAGTTTGTAGTCATTGCTTAAGCTACATAAATAATGAACGCGTTCAACAGTGGTTACGGTCGGATGCACATGCAAAGTGGTTTTTACATGCAGGAACAATGTAAAACATGTTTTTGCATGCACATCGTGCATGTACCAACTTTGTAAGTCATAGTTAAAAAGTATAGACTGTAAAATAAATTTTTATGATAAATGTAATTATTTTATATTAATTCAGTTTTCAATAGTTATTAAGTGCTCAATACACTTATTAGACAGTGGATTTATATTAAATATTATTTATAAATAAATATAAGGTAATGTGCACGATGACTGATTTTAAAACCTACTTCTTTGAATAAATAAATTATAAAATAACCTTACAAGTTAGATATATACATTGGTTACGGTCGGATGCAGATGCACATGCGTAAACTTGCATCCGAAACTGTAAATTTATAGTAATTGCATCCGAAAATCTAGCTCGGCATCTCGTATTGCATCCGTTTTGTAACTGTGAATCGTTCACTGTGGTAAAAGTTACATCAGGTTTGTACAAACAAGTATTTCTTCAATTTTCTTGACACCCCAAGAAATTTGTATAAATTGATTTCGTAAAATACATGGTGAATGAAATAAATTTAGTTATTTACTGTTAAATAAGATTTTTAATACATAGGACAGTAGATTTTTATCAAATATTATTCATAACTAAATATATGTATCTGACAACGGCTAAATCGCACTTCAGACACAATAATCGGCAAAAACCTAGTTTAGGTACAAATAAAAAAGTACTGAACATGAGCTATTAATATTTCCCTTCTGTAGTTTTGACTAGACAAATACGCATCCACATCTGCATCCGACGGGAACCATTCAATACCGCACAGCTAACTTATAAATTTTAGGTATACTTACTAAAGTGAGTAGTACAAGACCTATCTGATGTATTAATAGCGTGAGTAATAAGTTTTCAACAACACATTAACTCTATTTTGAGCAACATTCACAAAACTAATTTCAATTTTAATTGAATAGGTTTTAGAGGATGGTTGCATTTTAGCCTTATTTCTAATAAAAATATGTTTTTTGATATTGTTGTTTCTCCTGATATACCAAATAGTTAAAGATTACAAAAATGATTTCAACTTAATAAATAACAATTCCATAAGGTGTCCATTAAATGAAATCAACTTTTCATGCCTAGAACAATAAAGGATTAAAGATTTTGAAATAATACATCATAAAATGTTGAAATTTATTTTTATATTTTCATCCGTAAGAATGATAAAAGATTAGTATATATCAAAAACAAAAAATTCTAAATATTTCAATAATAAAATTTTAATGTATAAAAGTTACAAAATATATATTCTAATTCTTTGGTGATAGCATAAGAATAGCTTCCAAATTAATTTGATTTTATTACTAATGGATTAGAAACTCTGAAGATATTGGGAAGCATTGCAGCTAAGGTCTGGAACAAGTCTTCAGAGATACCCTGCAAAGAAAAAGTGAAACTATACTAAAGTAAAAAAAACTCAATCAGAGATGGAAAACCATAAACTTATTTCCAACTTGAACTATATTCATAATTTGAAGTTTTCAAAATTTCAAAAAGACAAGTCACCCATGTTGAAAAGATAACTGAAGTTTTTCAATAAAAATATCATTGAAACCATTACATTTCAAATGTAAAGTTTTTCTAAGAAATATCATATATTTGAAAAGGTAGAGAGGTTTACTATGGAAAAAAGAGTTAACAAAAGCAAATATATACCTTTGGCACAAGAAATTGCATGTTTTTCATCTCGGCTCCTCCCCATGAAGTCATTTCCATCATGAAACCTTTGACACACTTATAAACAAGTTCAGCTCTTTTTTGGCACCACGAGACAGTCATGTCTTCTGACATTGTATTAGTAAGCAGCAAAGGTACTGTCAACGTTGTGATATCATTCAAGCAGGCAACCTATTAGAAAAATGACTTGGTGCAGAAATATATTTTTGTTTGGGTGTCAAATATTGATTCAGCATTATGTAATGTTTCTTGCTTGTTATCTAAAGTTAACTTTGGTTAATAATTGAATGCAGTCGATACTTCATGACAGTGAATATGCTGCAGATCTATAGTGCGCTCTATTGAGACTGGACTACAATTATAAAAAAACAGTTTCAATATAGGCCGAAACCCTAGATGATAGATTAATCATACTAATAAATTATAATAGGATGGCTTCAAAATATCATCAATAGCCTATATGAAATAGACCTATATATAAATATGATTACTTAAATCTTAATAATAAACATAATTTTTTCTAGAAAATACTATCGGAAAAATGATTTAATCAAAGTTATTGTTCATATCATTATCTACAACTATTATTTAATAAAATGAATTGTAAACCCAGTTAAAAACTTCCAACATTTGTCTTCACCTTTTATAAGATCAATGAAACTTTAAGTTAATGAGTGTCAAAACAAACTTTCAAAAATTATAACATTCACAAAATAATGATACAAGTGAAGTTATTATTCTTATTCTTGTCTATAAAATTGTAAAATAGAAAATAAGAGATTCAATCAAGTAATAATATTATCTATAGCTTTCATTCAAGAAGAAAATTGTAAAATAAATAATCCCCGATCCAAATGGTTCAAATGTCTCGCAATAACTTTATAAAAACAAATTTGATCAAAAAATTGGTATACCTCCATATCGGAATCTCAATAAAAAAAGGATGTTACAAAGTGGGAAAACATAATTAATCGAAAATTCACCTTAGAGACTATCCATGTACAATTCATTCCCAATTTATAGGTGCATGAATCATACAAAAAATGAAGAAACAAATTTTTATCAAAAAAATTGAGGCTTCCATACCAAATATTTCGATTAAAAATTATGTTACAAAGTGTAAAAAACATTTAATGAAAAATTCACCTTAGAGATTGTTTTTATACACTTTATTTCTAATCTATTGGTGCATAAATCACACCAAAAGAATATTCTACAAATAATTTCAAAGTAGAACAAAGGAAAAAATAAACAAAAAGTAATCAAAAAAATTATCAATTAATATGTTAAAAAGAATAATAAACCTTATACAAAACAAGTAATCCACGAACCGAACGGTTCAAATGTCTCGCGTCATTCATTAACTTTAAAAAAACGTTATCTAAAATATTTTTGTATTTTTGAGAAAACATCATTTAATCAAAAAATCACCTTAGCGACTATATATATGTATATTTTATTTCCAATCCATTGATGCATAAATCAAACCCAAAAAAAACTTTTTAAAGTTAATTTAATGAAAAATTATAGACAAAAAGTAATAAAATTAAATAAAAATATGAATTAATATATTAAAACAAATAATCAAACATATATGAAATAAAAAAAAATTATAGATATGTAAACATTCAAGTTATTATCTAACAGCGTCACCGACAACATCGGAAATGCTATGCCTATGCAGTTTTGCAAAATATGTTTAATGTTGATCAGAGTTTAAAAAACATTATCTAAAGAAAAATTAAAAATTGTGCAAGATCAGTAACTTTTATTGAACCAAAAAAATTAGAAAAAAAGCTTTTTTTTACTCTTGTGAAATCTTCAAATTTTCCTATATTAAAAAAACATTAAAAAAATAACATTTACATAAATTTTTATTTATGGGAAGTTAACAAATAAACATTATTGTAAAATGAAAAATCTTTTAGCATTTGTCTTCTACTGGATTTGATGCGAAACGCCAATGATAGACTGACCCATGCATGTCAATCAGTAAAATAATAAGATTGTATTATTTGATAACAAAAAATGAACGACTCACTTTCAAAACATTCCGTAGTCCTAAAATGGCGGGATGCCTTGAATTGATGTCGCCAAATCGAAGGGAATCATCGACAATGATGTGAAAAACAACATGGACATCCGATAGATTGGAATGCCGAGTTACGTACATGTCTCCTGCCTTCAAATGTTGAGCAACCTGAGGCGTTTGTTGCTGAGGAAAATTAAAACAATTGATCCATTAAATTTCATTCTCTGTTGTATTTTAAAATTAAACAGGGATGAACTAATAACTTCTTATAAGATATATCTAGGCAGTCAACAGCACTTATCATGTACATGAATCCAAATAAATACTCAAGAATGCCTACCTAACGAACACAAATTCTGAAAGCGAAAAAAAAGACAATTTTTTGTTACACACATACACATACACACACACATGATCCTTGGTTCATGAACAAATTGGTTAGATTATCCAGATACTAAAATTAGTTCAAAACTATATTTTTATAAATCCGAAATTTTAATTCATCACAAGAAAACACTAAAATATGTAAAAACGCCATATCTGTGAGGCAGAAATGAACTATTTATAATTACATAAATGTTAAGGGAAAATTATTTCGGTTCACAAATAATTTGGAATGAATAAATAAAGAGGAGATGAAAATAGCATTCAGTCGAGAGTGATGCTCATCCCATAAGATGACGTTTCACTTGTAATAACAATGAGTTCATAGAAAGGAAAATATTTTATTATTATTAGACAGTTTATACATCACTGACGAAAGAAGAAATATTAAAAACTCACATTATTGTGAGTAGCATTTTACCAATCAAAAAATTCAATTTCTATCATGTAAAACATTCCCATTAGTTGCTAAACTGTATTTTATTATTTTATAAATGTTTCGTACTTTTTATCATTTATATTTTGGTTTATCAATAAGATTTTTAATTTCATATCATTATTTTACAAAGTTTAAAATTTATAAATATTTTTACTTTTATTATTTCTATTATAGCTTATCAATAAGATTTTAAATTTCACGTCATTATTTTAAAAAGTTTAAAATTTATAAATATTTTTACTTTCATTATTTCTATTATAGTTTATCATAAGACAATAAAAATCCTAAATTGATGATAAAGACCTGGATTTTTTCATCATACTCATACTGTGGAGGAGGATGGTCAACCCTCCACTGGACAGCACTGGGCACAAGATCTCGGACAAGTTCCAGCTGATTGTCAAGATCTTTGAAATGCAGTTCCGTCGACCGGCCGCAGACTCTTGCAAACTCTGTAGAAAATTTGAAATTAGTCAATATTTATTAAAAATTAAATTATATGTCAAGACCGCACTAAGATAGTAGAGTAAAAACCTTTTTTAATTCCTGTGTACGTATTGACTCTATCGTCCACTAGCAAAACCAGACCATTCAAGTTGTGAGAATATAAACTCATTGATGTCTGGATTCTTTGTGGAGGGATGTCGCTGAAATTAAGAAACATTTTCATTGGATTTTAATAATTCAAATTGTACAAAACCAATAAACAATATTCCTTTTTAAAAATTGTAAGATATTAGAATATATTCCACACTACCTTCCAATGGTTACAAGGATTGTAATTACCAATTCAAGATATAGAGATCTGGTCTAAACTATTGTGCAACAACAAGGCTCTTGCCTAAATAGGTACCTATTCTCAGGCCGCCTCAATAGAAGAAATGAGAGATACAAACTATGTTAGAGGATGCTGGAGATATATCTATCAGTAGGAAATAAAGACCTAAGTGGTTTATAAACATTTAACAATATTTGTGGCTTTTATGATACAGGTCTAATCAAATTTAGCTGATATCTACCCCGCTTCACATATAAACCTTAATATTACTACTCATATCAAATGATGCATGATGTGTACCCTAAAGATATGCAACTGACATATGGTGCATCCTCCAACCTGGGGTAAGCTTAGCAAGTTAGCATAGAAGATTTTAAAGGAATACAGCCAAATTTAAATCCCAAAGAAATAGACTTAGAGCAGACTCGAACCGGTACCAATGAGATTTGCTTATGCAGTATTAATCTGCAGGCACATTCATATTCACTGGGTCATCATCTCTCATTGAAGGATGGAGTTTCAAAGGTAAGGCCATATAATTGATGGAAGGAGAATCTATCTAATTGTTTGATGTTCCTATACCACAAATTTCAATTGATTGAAAGGGTGTTAAACTGTTAGTGGGATAACATCATTCAATCAAAAATTCACCTAAGAAACAATTTAAGTAAACTTCATTTTTAATCCATTGGTACATAAATCAACTGAAAAACATGAAAATATTTAAAAATTACTCCACTTTTTTATAAAATTCCAAGATTTTAAAACAATTAAGAAATATTTATATATTCCTCAACTTTTAACTAACTTCTTATTATTTAAAACAAATAAAAAAGTTTGTATGTTCATCTCAATGTAAAAGAAAATATTTTCCAATTAATGCCAGAAATGTTGTTTAGGATTGCATAAAAATCAAATTATGTTGAACAAAAAAATTCTAAATGATCAATTATTCATGGAAATTACCTTCCATGCAATGACTGATATTTACACAGCTGCAGTGGGTCAGCTGACAAGAGTCGCAGGTTGTGCATCTGTTTCATCTGTGCCCCGAGATGTATAGTGAAGCTTTCTTGAAGAACCACATCCACTTGATCATTTGACAATTCTTCATTCTTCACTTTTTGCACAAAATCTCTGAAAGGAAATTGGTTTTCCTTCAATTGCAACCCATTCGATAATTAAAACAAGCACGAGTAAATGCTATGCATTAAAAGCAGTATTTGTATATTCAAAAAAATTTCTAAATTTATGTAATTGTTTAATACAATAACATATAATAAAATATTCAAACTTTTCTTTAATTTATTTCCAATAAAATTTACTCAACATTTAAATAAAAATCTTGTTTAACTATGAATTTAATGAAAAAGTTGTTCAGTCTAAAGACTCCTAAGATGTCTATTTAAAGAAACATAATTTGTTTGCAAAATACATTTGAAGGCATTCCACCTAAAACCTCAAGTTCTTTCATTTGTTTCAAACAAACTTTTCTCTAAGACTTCAAATAAAAATCACAGATAACCATGAATTTAACACCAGTGTAGAATGTTATGTTTTTCATTTTCATTTGAACAAACTATTTTTTTAATATTTTTAAAAATGGCAAAAATTAGTTAAGTGTCCATTAATCATCCGCTGTCCATCAACAACAATTAAAGGTCCGTTATAGAACTGGTCTTTCAGATTTTAAGATTTTATTTTGGTTACTTTGGGGTGACTGGAGTTGTAACTTCTTTTCCAGCAAATGATTCGACAACAAACGTTCGGAAATTTCTTTTTTGTTGTTCTTTGAGGGCCGTTATTTGTGAGTCCCATTGTACTTCCAGCATTTCATTGTCCTCCAACTGTCTTGCAGCTAAGTGGTTGACGTCATCGTCCGTGAGGTTGGTGCCAACTTTTTCAACAGCCTCAGACATTTCTAGATCTTGTCTTTGAGAAGAATGAAAAGATTTACAATTTCCTCAAGTAAAAATTTAAATAAAAACAAAAATTGAATTAATATAATTTTTCATATAGTTTTAATCACAAAAAAGTAACTTCTTTAAAACATTGAAGACTTTATTAATTATTTTCAGCAAAAACAATTTATCAGGTTTTGATTAAAATTGCAAAGACATACTTTTTATTTGCCTGGTCAATCACCTCTTCTTTCTTTGCCACCAATGCACTCATTTCTTCAGCATAAGAATGTTCAAGAGTCAAGAGATTGGTGACATTTGGTGAATGAACCAAAGAGTGGTACATTGATGTCTGTTCCTCATTTTCATACACTGTATGATCCTTGAAAGTATCAACCTAAAGAAATATTCACCCATAATAAACATAAGTGTAGGAAAGGTTTATATTATTTGCTACAATGGCAAACTAGACTTATGGCAAATCACACAATAGCTCATCTGATAAGAAATTATTTTTTCATTAAACAAATAAAAAACTAGTATGGAACTAAACCCTATTGGTTTATAGCACGGAGATGTCAGAAAATCATTGTATTAATATCATAAAGTTCAGAATACCCCCAGAGGACTGCTGTCACAAATATCTTATATGTAATAAAACTATTTATTCTTTGATAGAAATGATTACCGTTAAAAAATGAATACATCCATACAAATTTTTCATAATTTGTAATTTACACTTCATGATTGCTCATTTGAGATACAAGTGATTACTGTAGTTTGCATAAAAAATACAAAATTTGAATGTTTTATTTGAATATGAAATGTGGCTGTTCAACAACTTTTTCATGAAAAACCTTATATCTCAACAAAAAAAATTACAAAAACATCTTCAGTTATTTTTTACATCCAGTTCATAACTGTTAATTTGGGTCACCAAACCAAAAAAATTGATGTTCTATGTAAAAATTTTGGACTTTGATGACAGAGATGGAGAGTAAAATGGAACAGTAATGTCTTAGTAGAGCTATGCTAAGCATATCATAAAAAAATAGAGCATATTGTTGACATATTATTTAAATTTAAGAAAAGTAGTATATTATGTCTAGAATACCTATATAAAAAATATTATTAAATAAACTTTATTTAAAGACTTCAAATTAAGTAAAAATCAATTTACTGATGTATATGGCATACAGTGCCTACAGGACTAGAACAGGGTAAGCATAAATAGTTTGTAACAGACTTGTTAGCATTCGCCATTCTATGCAGAAGATTTTTTTAGATGTATTTTTTGTTCTTTAATATTGTAATTATGTCAATGTCAAACTTTGTTCTATTTTACCTGTGAATACTTTTTGCCCCAAAATTCCGCAACATCAGCTATATTTATTGAGCCATCTAGCAACCCTTTTATATGCTTTGAATCTTGTTTTCTAAAATGCTTCTCGTTCATTCTCTTTATTCCGTTACTAAGTTTATTGCTCAGATCTAAAATAAAAAAAAACTGTCAATCTTTCAGATATAAAAAATATGAATATATGTTCAACTCAGATGCCAAGATTTTCAAAATTATTTTTTTTCCATTATTGCATATATTTCAACACTATTGGACCTATTGGTGAAAGAAGATTAATTGGTAAATTGTTAAGATTAATTTACTTAATATATATATTTATATTTAATTATTTACCCTCATGAAGATGAATTGGTAAGTTGTGATGTTGAATCAAACGATGAGCTAGCTCTTTTGTGCAAGCAGATGATGGAATTTTAACATAAGCTTTAACAGTTATTCGATGTTTCCCCATTTCAAGTTTAACTTCACATCTATCCATCTCCACTTCAGGCACCATCTTTAATTATCTGAAATTTAGTTTATTAATTTATAAAATTATTTGAAAATAAACTTAATTATTTGTTAAAAATGGAAAGATGTGATTGTATAAATTTTTACCAAACATTGTTTTCAACACCATAATTATTTTACTTTGCACCCTTTTTGGGTGCCAATGATATTCCAGAAACAATACTAATTAATAATCCATGAATCCAACAATTCAAATGTGTCGTGACCATTCAATAATTTTAAAAAAATATCAAAAGCATTGGCTCAATCATAGAACTGCCTGGAAAATTATGAAAACTACTCAAAAATCAATAAGCCCCTCCCTCAAAAAATATAAGCATGATGAACATACATTTTAGCATGCATGCGAATGTACAATTGCAATGTTCACCCAGCACTTTTTTGTCTAAAAATTTTAATGTATTTTTAGACAAACAGTCTCTATAAAATACTGTTGATTGTTGTGGCAGAGGCAGATTTTCTCAGCACTTTTATTTTTACAAAAATATTTTATCTTTCTTTCAGATTTTTTTTATTGAACAGGAATGGCTTTATATATAATTCTGAACAATATTGTCCTGAATATTTTTTTTTGTAAAATGTTTATTCTTTGAAACAAGTACGAGTAAATGCTATGCTACACATTGAAAGCGTGTTTGTATGTTAAAATAGTTTCTAAGAATGTTTTATTTTTTAATACAATTCTTTGTATTATTATATTAAGCCTTTTCTTTCATTTATTTATAATAAAATATCTCTAAAGCTTCAAAAAAAAACTTTGGTTAATCATGAATTTGATGATAAATTGGCCAAGTCTAAAAAATCCTAAAATGGCTATTATTTAAAAAGCATAAATTTTAGGCAAAAAGGTGCTTCAGGCATTCTACCTTAGAATCTCATTTTCTTTCATTTGTTTTAGATAAACTTTTCTCTAAACCTTCAAATAAAAATCTTGGTTTACCATGAATTTTAAGTTTTTAATAAAACGTATGTTTTAATAAGTATATATTGATTTAATAAAAAAAAACACTTTAGTGATACCTATGTAGAATGTTAGCTTAATAAAGCTATGTTCAAAAATGGCTGAATTCATGAAAAACTACATAATAAATAATTTAAGAAGTTTTTTTATTAAACATGTTCCTCATTACAATAGACCACTAGAAAAAGTTATGCTCAAAATAGGTTTGCTAAAGACAACCTCTTAGTATGAAAATAAAGCTAGGAAGTGTCATAAAAATATCAATAAATCAATAAATATTGTTGTAATTGAACTGTTTATTTAATGAAAAATCGTCCTAATTAAGTATGTTATGGTTGCGTATCAATATAAAATAGAAATAATTATCTTATAGCTTGAAATTACAAAAGTTTATGTCACAGATGTAGACGACGGAAAAGTAAAATCTCTGTAGAGCTTTGCTATGCAATACTTGACAAAAACTAGAGGAAGCAAATCAATCTTGTGTGTTGAGAAAAAGTAGTTCTCCATTCCTTTAAAATGAAAAATAGTTATTTATTTTTATTTTGGTTAACCCTGTAAGCCTTTTTGAAAAGTTTATTTTGCAAAAGTTGTTGAGAATATGTGGATCTTCATTGTATTGTAAGTAAACACTCCTGTAAAATGAAAAATAAAAATGTATTTAAAAATTTAAAAAAAAAAAAAAATTTTGTGAAATTTTTCTTAGTGAAGATTTCTCAGAACTAAAATTTCTTTATTTCATGCTAAGTAAACATTGTTTTGAAATAAAAAAAAGTTACGAACCAAATTTAAATTTTGTGAAAACCTAAAAGTTGTGCACTCTACCCAAACTTTGAATTTTTTTTTTCAAAATATTAGAAAATATTAATTATACAGAAAAGTTTGTTTAAATGAAAATGAAGAACATAACATTCTACACTGGTATCACTAAAGATTTTTTATGTAAACCAATATTTACTTTATAAAACATATATTTTATAAAAAACTTAAAATTCATGGTTAACCAAGATTTTTATTTGAAGGTTTAGAGAAAAGTTTATTTAGAACAAGTGAAAGAACAGGAGATGCTAAGGTAGAATGACTGAAGAACCTTTTTGCCTAAAAGTTTTACTTTTTTAAATAATAGTAGTTTTAGACTTAGCCAATTTATCATCAAATTCATGATTAACCAAAAGGTTTTATGAAGGTTGAGATATACTTTTATAAATAAGCAAATGAAAGAAAAAGGTTAATACAGGGTGGCCAATAAGTCACTGAGGGGTTGCAAAATGCTGCCATTTTACCATTAATAACACTTTATTAACATTGCTGATTATTAGACAGCTGCTGAGCATACGACACTTCACCCTACTACATTTTAGTAGTATTACCTGCAGCCTCAGCCAGCCTGCTTAACAGAGGAAGAAGGCATCTACTTGAAGATTACCGGTAACTTGCAATAAGGTTAGGTGAGTTTCTGACTTTTTATAGTTTTTCTAGAACTTTGAAAAAAATTCCATCGTTTTAAAACGCCGTTGTCTTGAAAAGGCATAGCCATTGTGACTTTTGAGGTTTTACCCACAGTCCCATGAAGTTATCAATAAATAGCATAAGCAACGGCAAAATTCCAAAAGCTTAGCTTAGATCAAGTTAAAAAAGTACTGAAAGTACTAAACATTAAAAATATTGGCATTTATACAGTTTCATCTCTTGTTTTGTATTTTAAAAATGGCAACTAAAAATTACCCTACACAATTTGAAAAGTACCCCACATCGATTTCTAGGACAAAGTTCTCTTTAACCCAAAAGATTAGCACAGAAACGAACATCCTCTTTAAAATGGAAAAATATTTTTAGTACCCTGATAGACCGGCATTGTCACATCGCACACTATACGAAAACTGGCATTTCAATTGACAAGTGTACCAGCTGTACTAGTTTTAATTGGTGTATTGGTTCTAATAGGTGTTCTTGGCCACCATAAACCATTTGAGGAGCAAAGTCAAGTCAGGTTTTGTTTGGTGGGTCACACCGTCAATGTGCCAAATGATTTTTTTTTTAATTCAGAGTCCAAGAAATTTTGATAAATTGAATCCTTTAGCACAAAGGATGAATGAAATAAATGTAATTATTTAATGTTAAATAAGTGGTCAATATATTATTAATTATTGTTTAATACACTTATTAGACAGTAGATTTTTCTGAAACCTTATTCAAAAGTAAATATATCTGCTCAACTGTAGAAAAATAAGCTACCTTAAATATATTTTTTTAAAATTGAAATCTTCGGTAATACTACAGTTTAGCCCGCCTATCAATACGCCTATTTTTATAGAGAAATGTTAAATATTTTCCAAAATTACCTATACTAGCTTATTCTATATCACTATTGCTTTCGATTAATACCCAAATGTTTATATTTTGATGAATATAACACAAGTAATAGCTAAAATAAGTAACTTGTCAAAGATTATGCACAGTCAACTGACCGGCGTACCAACCGTCGGGATGAAGGTGAAGATCATTTGTACATAGCAGACCATGTATGACAATGGTTGGAATTTCTGTCTTGCTGCCGGCAACAATAGATGCCATTGAAACATTTTATTCTTCCAATTCAATAAATATAAACAATAAGCACTATATTTAAAACTGTTAAATAAAATAGAGTTATTTTAATAAATTCAAGTTTTACAGAAAACTATTTGAGATAGATCATTCATAATCCATATTTTAAATAATTATTGCTGTAAAATCATAAAACACAAATGAATTTGTTCAAAAAACATATTGGTGAAAGTTGAATACAGCCGGAACTTCTTATCGCTCAATGTATGCAAACTGCAGAGTAAAATTCATTTGAAAGTCCTAGAAAAACTACTCCATAATACTGGCACTTTCGATTGATGTCCATGTGTTTATATTTGTAGCTATTAATGTAACTCGAGTAATAGCCAAAATAAGTTGTTTGTCAAAGAATTATGCACATCCAACTGACAGGCGTACCAACCGTCAGAAGACGTCACATTTTCAAACAAAACTAAGGCTATTCTTTTGCTTCTCCATACACCAGTACTTAGGCAAAGTTTAGCATTATCGTGACCCACAAAACCTAACCTGACTTTGCTCCTCAAATGGTTTTTGGTGGCCAAAAACACCTATTAACCTAACCTATATTTGTATTTTGCGGTGTGGGAAAACCAGTACAGTTGGTATGCCTGTCGATTGTAAACATCAATCAAAAACACCAGTGATAAATAAGCTTCCATTACAGGTTAAAACTACTTTTGTATGGTTTTGTTTTAATAACTATCAGCAAGGATGACCATATTTGCAACTATTTGGCAAGTAATTTTGAAAATAAATGCCTATATAAAATTACCGGCTTTGTTCAGCTTTCTCCAATATGTTTTTAAGTAAAATAAAAAATACCCTTATTAGATTGAAAAATAATCATTCCCTATTAATTAGAATACCTATACAAACAAATTTTGTTAAGCAAATGTTGTTGAATAACTTGAAATCAAGTAACAATAAGCTTAGTAAAATAAATTAACCAAAAATTTCAAACTTAAAAAAATCTGTTTTTCATTAAAATCAAAAACTTTCAATTAAATTGAAAGAATTAGTGCATATTGGTCAGAATGCCTACCAAACATCAGATGACGAGACATTTTCAAACAAGACTTAAGCTATTCTTTTCGTTCTCCATAAAGCAGTATTTAGAGGAAAGTTTAGCATTATCGTAATTGATTAGACAAAACATAACCTGATTTTGCTCCTCAAATGATTTTCGTTGGCCTAAAAACATCTATTAACCTAACCTACATTTGTATCACGGTGTGGGAAAACCAGTACAGTTGGTATGCCTCTCAATTGTAAACATCAATAAAAAATGCGAGTGATAAATGATAATATTCGCCCCATATTTCACTACTTTGCAACTATTTGCCCAGTAGTTTTGAAAATAAATGCCTTTGTAAAGTTACCGGCTCTGTTCAACTTTCTCCAATATGTTATTTTATTAAAACAAAAATTATTCAACTAAATTGAAAAATAATCAGTCCTTATTAGTATTAGAATACCTATACAACCAAATTTTGTTAAGCAAATGTTGTTGTATAACTTGAAATAAACAAACAATCACCTTAGTAAAATAGTTTAACCAAGAAAATTTCAATTGAATTGAATAATA